>RQTK01000344.1:77411-94093 GCA_003991915.1 Elysia chlorotica | reverse complement strand
TAGTAGTAGTAGTAGTAGTAGTAGTAGTAGTAGTAGTAGTAGTAGTAGTAGTAGTAGTAGTAGTAGTAGTAGTAGTAGTAGTAGTAGTAGTAGTAGTAGTAGTAGTAGTGGTTGTGGTGGTAGTAGTAGTAGTAGTAGTAGTAGTAGTAGTAGTAGTAGCAACAGAAGTAGAAGTAGTAATACATGTAGCAGCAGTAGAAGTAGTGATAGTATCAGATGGAGGAAGAGATGTTGCCTTGTTGATTAATTAATTTGTTAATGTTGTAATATAATACAAATTAGGAGTTGCATCAGCAATAGTGGGGGTAGTGCTTATGGCGTGTGTAAAAAATAGTTACGTAATATTTCAGAGCCATCCTCGGCTTTGTCAAGGAAATTTCTGCACGCTTAAATTTTGTAGGGCTTAGAATTGTGACATCTTTACCTTTTGCAATTAAAAACATCTCACCTACAATAATATAACAAATTGATAATTTGCGGGCGGTTCTCAGGTTGTATTCCCAGTACCAGAGAATGTTTATCAAAGGTTCTCACACTGTCGACATGGAGGGGAGCAGGGAAAATTTCCACGCGCTGGTCATCAGTGCTGTGACCGCCTACAAGCGCTGCTTCTGCCTGAGGACTCTGCGAAGCTGCGCCTACAACGGAACTCTTCTGGGAGACGCGGTAAATTAAGGATACAGCGGTCTCCGCCTAAGAACCCGCCCATCGGTAGAATAAGAACCCGATTTCTAGGACGGAGACCAATGTATTTGTTCATTTTATATCTTTAAGGAGTCAAGTACTTCAGTTGATAGTGTGGAGCGGGTTCAAATCAGAGTAGGCAACCAGGGTGAATCAGGCACAAGTCGCCAATATAGGTTTTGAGCTAGAGACCCCTAAACATTAAAAAATACTATATATTGTCCTTTTTAATAAAAAGAAAAATTAAATATCTCTAGTTCTAGAAAGATGATAGAGTAATAACTTTTTTAACCACTTAAAATGCATTTAATGCTTTTTAACACACTATGAATAACTCCAAAAGTCAAATTTCCGACTTGTGCCTGATTCACCCTATTATGTTCCTGATTTGATTCAGAGTTCACTCTATTTTGCATTAGTTTTTACTGGCTGGTTACATCGGTAGGCAATGCAACGTGGTCGACCAAGTTCTGGGAATCCCACATTTCAGATGTCTATTGACTACCATGTTTCATGCTTTTACTAGAAATTCATGCCTATTCTGATTTACCTAAGTCCTCAACTTTTTGCGGAATATTCTATTCACGTGCCTCAAGATATGACTAAATTTCGCACCAGTTTATTTTTGGAAAAAGTAACAATACACAAGAATGGCAGGATCGACATAGCATTAATAATTTTATTTATTTAAAGAAATGTATCGTTTATTACATCTCCAGCAAGCTTACACAAAAACGTATTATAAGTTAATAATGTCCTTATCCATATTCTTAGTCGAGTTTGAACACCCCCCACCCCCTCTCCCCTAGGGGCTGGGCGTACAGGAGGGAATGTACAGCATCTTCCTGCAAGACTGGCTTAACGTGTTCCCCAGGAACCAACTGTTTTTCATCAAGTAAGTAAAATGATTGATAAGACAACGGTGTGAGGAGAATCAAGACAGAACGACCAACACATTGTAGGATGTTGGTAAGAGGTAGAGAGAGAGAGAGAGAGAGAGAGAGAGAGAGAGAGAGAGAGAGAGAGAGAGAGAGAGAGAGAGACACAGAGAAAGAGACAAAGAGGCAGATAGACAAATAAGAGATACACACAAACAGACAGACACGACAGACAGACAGAGAGACAGATAGACAAATAATGAGATACACACAAACTGACAGACACGCTATACGATAGCTAGGTATATGGATACATCGATATATATATATCGAGACATAACATAAATATAGATTGGACAGAACGCAATGCAATGTGAAAGAGTGAAAGAGGGAGAAGTGATATCGAGAATAATCAAAATAAGATTGGACATGGTGTCTTAACTTTCTTTACACCCACCCCTCTCCATATTCGTATACTGCGCTGTAAATATAGCTATGAATCTTCCATTTTCTGTCTCCATGTCCTCTGCAAATTTGAAGACATAGATATGACGCCATAATAGGGCTTTCAACCTTACACCATAAAGATTAGTTTTACACAATATCGTTTACATTTGTGTATTTTGTTGGCAGCTATGCAATACATTTTCTATCTCCATTTCAGATTTGAAGACCATGTTGGGGGCATTGACATAAATCTCCCATCTCTATCTCCGAGTCTTCTTAATATATGATGCCTTTTTATGGACATTGGCATAAATCTGCCACATCCTCTCTCTGCGTCTTCTCCAATATGAAGGCTATGTCATGGACATTGACATAAATGTCTCATCTCCTATCTCTGTGACTTTTTCCAGATATGAAGACTATGTTTTGGACATTGCCACAGGTCTGCAGACCAGTGTTGAGTTCCTGGGTCTAGGTGAGGCTGCTGGGGATGTATGGAGGTGTTGGTGATAATGCTGATAACGGGAATAGGGAGAGTAATAGATTCCTCTTTTTTTAGCCAATGCTTCTAGTGCTTTGAAATTACATCATGTGAAACATAAGCCGACCATGTGATACAACCATTTATGCTTAAATGTTGAACTATTTATAAAAGATAAAAGAGAATATTGCAGCAAGAAATAAGATTGATAATAGTGAACATAAAAGAGTGAGTACAATATAAAATGGTTTTATCTCATAAACACAACTTCGATGCCTCAAATATACATTCAACGCACATAAATATATTAACGCACTACCTTAACCTTATTGTCTCCCACCAATTGCACTTGACAACGCTTTCGTTGCTATACACAAAATTGAAGCGCAAAGCTTTAACATCAAACCCTTTACATTTATAAATTATAAATTGTCAGACTTTTTCTATACAAACACCCACATAGTTACAAACAAGATTAAACCCTTTGGTTACCTTATATTTTACTCCTAATGCCATTTCGAAAGACTTGCAATAATTCTCAATTTTTAATGCGTATGGCTTTACATAATCTTCACCAATTAACTCACGTACATTGATCTACCCCCAACATACACACACAGATACTCACATCACCACCACCGCTTTTCTTCATCAAACACACTCCTATGTTACACACAGACACATCCTAACAGCAGAGAGTGTACAATATTGAGATGTTTCACGGGGAGGATTTTGCGTACGTGGGTAAAAAGGTGGTAGCTACCATCTTAAAACCTTAGAAAATACTCTGTCTAAACGTTTTAATAAATCTGAAGTCTCTGCTTATATTATTTTTCTCTAACCCGCAATATAATTACGCCTTATTCTGCGTGCACCTTCGTCCCCTACTGGTTGAGTCGGTGTCAGTGTGATCGGCTGAGATAGAGTAATGGTATCCCCGCACTGCATCTATGTGTCAGCACGTTAACTTGTTAGACGTCAGTCTTGGGCCCCTTCCACAATATAGCCTATATAGTGCTGACCTTGCACGCTGAACAACTCCTACCCTTGCTTTTGCCGCCGTTTTAACGATAAGAAGTCAACGAGGGGGGTCCACTTGGGTACCTTGCTCTCTATGTTACACACAGACACATTCTAACAACAGAGAGTGAAAGAGTGTACAACAGTGAGAGGTATCACGGGGAGGATTTTGCGTATGTGGGCAAGAAAAATGAAGATGGTAGCTACTTTCTTAAAACCTTAGAACCGCTTGCATTTCAGTAAAGAAATAGAATTATCACGCGCCAAACTAGCTCCCCGTATCAAAATTACTGTAAACTTTTTTGTGAAACGTTTTAAGAAAGCGGACGTCTCTGCTTATATATTATTTTTCTCCAACCACAATATAATTACGCCTTTTTCTGCATGCACCTTACCGACAACGCTATGTCAAACCAAGGACCTCTATACCAGCACGGCTGTCAGCACAAGCAATGCTATTATGGCATAGCGAAAATTTAGGGCTGGCGACAAGACGATACATGTACATACAACAACGTTATCAGCTCTAACAGCCTGAGTTGACAGTCATGCTAGAATAGAAGTCAATGTGTCAAAATATCGACTCCTATATCAGTATGAATATTGACGACGGGCTTTTTTTTCGTCTTTTTGACGTTTTAATGTGGGCTCGGTACCCCTTGGGTAGAAAATCGGCTTTCAACGCAGGAGGTCCATGTTTCGAGCCCCGTTCTGGCGACTTCGTCCCCTACTGGTTGAGTAGGTGTCAGTATGATCGACGGAGACAGAGTCATGGTATACCCGCACTGCAATTATGTGGCAGCCCGTTATCTTGTTAGACATTATTCTTTGGACCCTTCCACATAATAGCCTATATAGTGCTGACTTTGGATGCTGAGCAACAACTTTCACCCGTACCCTTTGCCGCCGTTTTAACGATAAGAAGTCAACGAGGGGGGTCCACTTGGGTACTTTGCTCTGCTGGTATAGATATCGATGTCTCAAACTCAATGCTATCCTCTACAGAATACATAATAATACCCCATCGCGCTACCCTGCATCCATAACGCCAATCTTAACGAACATGACCCATTCTATTGTCCATCCTGACAGCCGATCCAGGCATCGTGTGGTACGCGAACACATCTGGTCAGCCAATGTCCAAGAATACTGACCTTTCTATGGAGCCCATGTTGGCAGAGACCAGATCGATCCTCAGAGAATTCTACAACGCCATCAATGTCCACCTCCCTAACCTGCTCGGCGATGCAAGGTTTCGGTGGTGATGTTCACATTAACTAACATACTTTACTCAACTGATGGGAATGGAAAGGGAATGGACTCCTGATTTTACTAATCAATTATTACAATTCTAAAAGTGATGCCCCTTGATCATAGAGGTTTGTTGGTAAAGAACGGAATAAGGAGCAAAAATGACATTTTTAAAGTATTCGCCATCAGAAATTAATTGCAAAGTGGAAGTATGTCTTAAATGAATCCAATTATAGTTTTATCCTATTCTGTTTTTATTTATGCCTCTGTTCACATTTCAAAAGATTGAAAATTTTCAGACGAATACGGTTTTATGCCACCTAGACTTAGCATTATAATTTATGCCTCTTTTGACATTCCTAAAAACTAAACCATCGCATGCTGTTTTCGTACATTGCTTGTATTATACCGATTGAACGTATAATTTTTTATTACGTTTTTTTGTACGAAGTGCAAA
The DNA here is from genome assembly GCA_003991915.1 of Elysia chlorotica. NCBI lineage: Eukaryota > Metazoa > Mollusca > Gastropoda > Plakobranchidae > Elysia > Elysia chlorotica. Next base: position 88,875 of record RQTK01000344.1, on the reverse strand, counting down.
GTACGGCTTATATATTACAATAAATAACGGAGTAAGTTTTCGAAAAACGTGTGAGAAACCACACATATAGCATTGACTTGAGAGAAAAAAGAATGGCCCTGGCATCCTGACCCGACGATCACACAAACTCTTCGCAGAGTAAATGGAGATATTATCACACTTTTATGGAATGTGATTTGCTGGGAGCCAACATTTTTGAACTTCAATTAGACTTCACACAAAACAAATCACAAAAACATTTATTCACATAAAGCTGTAGAAAACTTGTTGTGACTCACCCTTCATTATAGTTGTTGCTTCAGAAAATTGAAGCAAAATTCACAGGTTTAATGTCTTTAGAGAGCGTATTAATAACTAAGTATTGAATGTTATAGTTTTTATATATGTGATCATAATTATGATAATTAACATTCTTTCATTACGTCTATGTACCTGTAACTCTTCACCGCACTAATAATATATAAACACTTTTCCCTGTTGAAATGTAAACTATTTGATGTATTTTGTTTTATTTTCTTGCTAAGTCTTTGAAAAACGCATCATGCAAAACAATTTGTTATAATACGCTAACATACAAATTTATGGAGCTAAAACTCTTGCATCTCATAAAAGAACACTGCCCTTTTATGATAGAGAATGCTCTACGGATACATAATCGTACCCACTCGTTCTGAGGGACTGCAGTAGCTTAAAACATTAGGTGTCTCGGACCGAGGACGGGAGTTTCACGGTTCGGACCTTAACTGGTGAGTGAGTGAGTTGGTTCTTTACCCCCAACGTAAGCAACAAGGTTATGTTGTAGACAGGTCCCAAGACTAACGTCTGGAAATGTTACGTGCTGCAACACATCTACAATTATGGACGGGGTATACCAAGACTCCTAGTCCTGTTGTGATGTTGATGATGTTACAAAGTGGTTCCCTGTTGCAATTTGTTAAATATAATTCACAATGATTCGGACACACTATATTGTCAAAATGAACAGAATAATAAATACTAGAAATAATTTGTAGAAAGTAACATTTAACTTTATTTATAAACACCCTGTCTAATATTACAACTAAAAATATAGATCTAAATCAAATCGTGACAATCTATCTAGATCTATAATGGATCGTAGCTGTATTCCCGTCCTTGCAGTTTTGGTATGACAAGGATGACACAGAGTGATACAGGGATAGAAGAGTGAGAGAGAGAGAGAGAGAGAGAGAGAGAGAGAGAGAGGCCGGAGAGAAATAGAAGTCCGACTCTCTCTCTCTATCTATCTATCTCTCTCTCTCTCTCTCTTTCCAACCAATCCCTGGTTAAAGCAATGAATTCCCTATAAGACTATGTTATCACCCAACATAACTTTATTAGATCCAAAGACATTTTTCACACTTAAAATGTTTTACTCGCTTGTTGGTGCTTACTAAGTCTCCCACTAAAAGATAAAGCAACAGAATAAGACGAAAACTGCAGACCTAGTTAAAGGGGGCTATTTCTTTGAACAATGAAACATTACTTAGGAGAGGTTACATTTCTGACGTGTGAGCTCGAAGTAAATATACTTACTCAGGACCATTGTCCCCTCATTTTGCCTAAATAATTATTTGAAAAAATAGATCTTGGTTGCACTTACTCTCTCCTTGATTAACGTCTCAAAGGTTTCCAAGGATGATCTTCTGTCGACGGTACTCAAGACTAAAGTCTGACAGTTTTAAGTGCTGTCACACAGAGACAGTGCGGGGCTCCCTGTCTCAGTCGATAACATTATACTGACAATGACCCGACCATTATGGGAAGCGCTAATCAAGTATAACAAACAAATTTGTCCAATCATAGGATCAAACCAAAGACTTTCTGAACAAAGATCCAACGCTTTGCTACTTAAACCAAATCAACCCCTGTCGTTTTACTACATCTATTAATTTTGTTTGGAGAGAGCTCAACTCTCTCCTAGTTAAAAGCCCCCCTAGGACTTGAGCAAAGTCATATACGGTGACGGGGCCACAGAGAGACACCCGTAACTTGGTCGGTCCTATTGTACGTGCACTGACACTGATAAACAGCAGGGAAAAAGCTCGCCCGCCAGAGCAGGGCTTGAACCACGGACCTCTTGTGTCGGAAGCCGATGTTCTACACCAGGGCTAGCGCCCCCCCCCTCCCCCAGGCCACATCTATTTATATCCTACTTGGCTAATCTCACTGTTTATTAAACCTGCTGCGAAGCCGGAGTTCTGTCTGTTGGCGAGAGATAGCCCTGCGGATTAAGACCGCGAGGATGTAGTCAAGGGGTCGTAAGTATAACCTCTTGGTAAGCTTACGACTCGTCAAAACTATGCGAGTACGAAGACTTACGAGGAGGTGTAAGCTATCACGACATTGTACTTACGACCCGAGATATGAAGCATACAGCTCTGCCAGGATTGGTTCTGTGATGGGCTTCCGGCTCAAACACTCTGCTGATTAATCAGAGAAGGGATGAGAAGATCATTTCCGGTATGCAGTATAAGTTAGTTTTTATTTGAGATTTTGCTCTCTGTTCTTTATTTTTTTTTTTTTCTAATTCCGTCCGTCTTTTCGGTCACCTTTCTACAGAAGAAGACAATATTATTTTGTCTATTGTTCATGGTTGTTCTCACACCTTCGCTTCCTTTGTCACACTTTTCAATCTTCTCCTTCCTGAAGTATAAAAGCTTGTTATTATTATATTGTCTTCCCTCTCTTTTCTCTTAACATTTCTTAGCCTTTTCATCTCCTCCTTTCTCTACCGCTGTCTTCTGTGTCTCTCAGTTTCTGTCTCCTTCTCTTTCCCCATCTTCTCATCCTCTTCCCCCTTCCTCTCTCCACACCTTTCTCTGTCTATTTCTATCCCCTCACTCTCCCTGTTTATCTCTCATTTCTTCCAGTCTATCTATCCCTCTTTCCCTGTCTATCTTTTCATCTCTTCCTATCTATCTCCCCCTCCTCTCTCTACCCTACCTCTCTCTTTGTTTACTTCTCCCTCCTCCCCCTCTCTTTTCCCCTTTCTATCTCTCCCTCCTCTCTCTCTCTCTCTCTCTCTCTCTCTCTCTCTCCTACCTCTCTATTTGTCTATCTCACCCTCCTTCGGTTCTACCCCTTTCCCTTTTTATCTCCCCCTCTCTCTTTCTCCTACCTCTCTCTTTGACTACCTTTCCACCCCCCCCTCTCTCCCTCTTCCCTTTTATATCTCTCCCTCCTCTCTCTCTCTCTCTCTCTCTCTGTCTATCTCTCCTTCAGTCCCTGTCTACACCGCCTTTTCCTTCTAATCAACGTACCCAATGTGTTATCTGGTTGTCCAGTGCTCACCTAGAGCCTATGTAGCTACCACCAGTACTAGGGACGGTACCGCTCCCTCCGGCGACTCTTTACTTTTCAACGCGCAACGCCCACTGTCCCGGATATTACTGTGATAACAAGTGATAGGCCGATACGACACATTGTGCCAGTTAGTAATTAGCTGGGAGGGGATTCGCCAGAAAAACAGCCTCCCGTCTATCTTTCCATGTTTACGAAACACATTGCTTAAATCAACTCTATTAAATTTGACGGATAAAGATGAGAAATACGCCCCCTTTGGTTTATGTTGTTGTTCTTGTTTCTTTTCATTGTTATTGTGATTGCATGTTGTTGTTGTTGTTGTTGTTGTTGTTGTTGTTGTTGTTGTTGTTGTTGTTGTTGTTGTTGTTGTTGTTGTTGTTGTTGTTATTGTTATTATTATTCTCTTTACTATAATTATGTTTGACTTTTCTTGTCTTTCTCATTCTTTTGCTTTAAAATTGGCTTTGTTTTGTTTTGTGTGTAGTCCTGGTATTTAATTTTGATTAATTGTTCTAAACATTGTAAAATCACAATCTTGTAGATTTTCATCAGAAAGTGTATTTTTGGCAGTGATTAAATGAATCATCCTTTCATTTAACTGCTCCTTTTTATATTGCGAAAAGATTGTGACTGTGAGAAATAATGCCACACGTTTCCAATCAAACAGTCAAAAGGATATTACAAACACACAATATTTACCAACATTGCTGTATCAATAAAGGAGCAGTATCATTACTCCAGTTGATTGAAAATCCTATGTCACCACGCAACACAAGAATGTCCAATCAGCAAAGAAAATTAACAACGTTTTCCTTCCTGGACACGTTTATCAGACTACGGTGTATTAATTAATCTACTCATCTTTGAAATGGTTGATGGGGCGGTTGGAAGCAAGGTGGATTCTATTTTGGGTTGGTCCGTTAGGTGAGGCATTACTGCGACATCCAATTGTGGGAGGATTACTAGGGAGTTGTTTATTTTATTTTTTTTTTAAATAGAATTTTAATGATGACACTCTGTGTACCCTCAGTAGTAAAATGACTCATCTAAAGTCTCAAATGTTTTACAACTTTCGTATTTAAGAATTGAGATAGACCATTTTAAACTGAGGTGAGGGTGGTCTTAGATCTTTTGGTTTGACCAAAGAAACCACTGGCGTCAGAGAAAGTAAAAAAGACTAAATGATATTCTTAGATATAAAGTTATTTAGGAGAAGAGACAGACAGTGAAAACAGAAAACTATATAACGTTATACTACATCATGCTTTAAAGTCTGAAGATTACATTGCATGAAAAGTAGCATATCCCAGTAATTATTACAATGAATTGATTACAGATTAGAAGTTTTTAAGATACACGAGAGATTGCAGTTTACACTGTTCTTACTATATAAGCTGTTAAAATGCGCTTTCTCATCATAATTTTGTTCTTACCAAGGCGTCCAAAACTAGAAGGTAACGAACACAAAGCAAACAAAAATTTGCAATAAGAATCAAAGCAAACAATATATAATTGAATTATTAATCACAGTTGAGACAGTCTGCTCAGTAGTTGAGTAGGACGAGTAGGCTGAAAAATGCTCCGTAAGTATCATTCTGTCACACTAATGCTGAAATAATAATTTTATAGAAATAAATCGCTGTTACTGCTGATACATGTATATCAAAATGTGTAAAATAGGTCAATTCGGTAACATGACCGCCTTTGCTTAGAAAACCTGATATATTCCTTCGCAAAATGAAGTTCTTGCGTCATTGTCACTTATTTGTAGGAAAAATCACCACAACCTCTCACACTCTGAATCAACTATCTAAAACTATCTAAAAAATTAAATATCAAAATGATATACAACAGATACCCACGAACTGTAACATTAGGTTTATAGTGAAGCAAAGAAAGTCGTAAATTATGATAAGAGTTCTTCATAAAAGTACGTTATCAACCGAGACGAGCCTTACGATCGTCAAATGACGCATTGATGTTCAGTATACCAAGAAGCAACTTAAAATCGTTTGGTGCCAGAGCTTTTTTTTGCTATCGTCCAACCATATGGAATTCATTTACAAAGAAACTTCGAAACAGATGGCTTTAAAAGTCAATTGAAACCGTATTTATTTTTAAAATATATGATTTCAATATGTAAAGAAGAAAAGTCTTTAAACATAATTTTTATTTTAACTTCTTCTCCTTGATCTAGGCATTGCATTCTAAAACAATATAAATTTGGTAGTAGTAGTAGTAGTAGTAGTAGTAGTAGTAGTAGTAGTAGTAGTAGTAGTAGTAGTAGTAGTAGTAGTAGTAGTAGTAGTAGTAGTAGTAGTAGTAGTAGTAGTAGTAGTAGTAGTAGTAGTAGTAGTAGTAGTAGTAGTAGTAGCAGCATTATTTGCTCGAATTTGGAGGTCCTGAGTTGCAATTCTATAGGGTCGCATTGTTCTCTGATAGTTGGTTTAATTTCACTTTGAGCTGGTTTAACGTCCAAAGTCAGCACTGTATAGACTATATTGCGGACAGGCTCCAAGCCTAACGTCTGGCATTTTTATGTCTGCCACACAGTAGAATGGGCAGCGAGACCTGGAATCCTGCCTCAGGCAGTCACATTATACTGACACCCACCAAACCAGTTATAGGGGACGAAATTGGACAAATAATGTCAGCCTATCAGGAAGAGACGGCAAAGAGGTATATCAAAAAATTTGACTTTAATTTTGGATCAAGGTCCTGTCGAACAAAGTTAGGGACTAGAACAAAAACAAAACAAAACTAAAACAAAAATAACAACAACAAAACACCAAGTATCTAGGGGTCATGAAGTTAGTTTACATCGGTGCACTTGCCTTTCTATAAGCAAAAAAAAAAGGGGGGGGGGGGAGAACTATATATTTTCAACAAAAATTTGACTTTAATTAATTTACGTTTACTCAATAAGCGGATTGCAAAGAGCATTTCAAGCCCGCCCCCAACCCACTCCCTCTTAAACCAATTGCTCTCAAATTAAACAGGCAATGTATTAACAAACAGACTAAAGAAAACCTCCGGTGCGATATTTCCTCCCACATGATCTCGTTTAATGACCTAAAAAAACAAAAGAAAGAAAAAAACAACAACACGTGTGCTACATTAGTGTAAACGGAGCTAGAACGGGAGCGGGAGAGAAAAGCGTGAAATTAGTGTTGTTTTTCACTTATAAAAAATAGGGAGCACGGCCCCAATGCCCCTCCAATCCCCACACGCTTAAAAAAGAATGTTTTTTCAAACAATCTATAATTCGTCAACACTGATATGCCGGTATCCTATCTCCAATATAGGCTATGAAGAGGCCTACTTAATTTAGTACAATTCTGACTAGGGTCAGGAGAGTTGTGCTTCTGTGTGTTATTAGATTCATTACATAATGGTTCTTTTGCAGTAAATTGGTACCATTATGTCAAAGATCACTTGAGTTGTTAGACAAGTTTGAATGGGCACTGATATTGGCGCCTAGTTCTTTCTTTTTCCACAACTGATGCGTGGAACTTATGATACCACTTCGACACATAGTCAACGAAAAACAACTGCAATAACAACAAAAATTGATGCTTGTGCAATCCTTACAAGAATTAGCAATTGCTACTACTGCTACTACCACTAGTACTCCTCCTCCCCTCCTCTACCTCCTCCTCCTCCTCCTCCTCCTCCTCCTCCTACTACTACTACTACTACTACTACTACTACTACTACTACTACTACTACTACTACTACTACTACTACTACTACTACTACTACTACTACTACTACTACTACTACTACTACTACTACTACTACTACTACTACTACTACTACTACTACTACTACTACTACTACTACTACTACTACTATGATAATAAATAGAAGAATACGCACAACTTAGCAACTGAGGGACACAATAAATCAAACACAACTAGAAATTATAGAGAAAATACATGAAAACGTTTCGCCTTTATTAATGGCTTTGTCAATACTAAAAACAACAGCGGAGAAACAGTCTATTTAAATTAGCGTATGGCTACAGGGTACATGAAGTAACAACTAACAAGGGGTGAGAAAGAGGGGGGGGGAAGGGGGAGGGGAGAGTTTTAGTGGTCGGATTCGTGATGTAATACTATAGCGTCCTGCGCGGCGGTCCGCAGAGCGAATGTGGGATGTGTGAAGATGGTGCATGGGGGAGAGGAATACGGGGATGCGAAATCAGGGGAGAAGGTGAAAGAGATGTGTGGGATACTATTTAAATTAAGATAATAACATTCTATAGTGATTTAAAAGTTCTAGATCAGGAGTAGCAAGGCTTCATAGCATAATGTTAACAATAAGCTCTTACTCCATCTTTCTTTCTCCCTCTCTCTCTCTCTCTCTCTCTCTCTCTCTCTCGCTATCTCACTTCATTGCTTTTTGTTTCTGCCTCACAGTATCAGATACAATGTTTAGTTCAAGTCCCATAACACAGGAGACGTGTCGATGTTAACTAGACATAATCACAGGTGTCTTAAAAGGTAAAGGATGCTAACAGTGGCATATAATAAATCAATATGAATAATATACATGTATGCATATAGATTGTAGATAACAGCTCTCGCTCTGTCTTGTAGATACACTCTCTCTCCCTCGGTCTCTCTTTCTCTCTGACACCTACTCTTACTTTTAAATAATTTTTACTTTGGCATAAATCTCATAATCATTCTGAACTCATTTCACTATTTTACACAGTGAAACAGAAAAATACACAGCGATCGGTCACCACGGGCAGAATGTCAAGCATGTTGTCAGGGAATGGTCAACATTGATGGAGTCTCCCAGTTCTTAATCCCATTATTTTCTGTCAACGAACAAAGCAGGGCTAACTCTAGATTAGTGTAGAGCAAATACTAATAATGATCAGTGGTTAGGCGGCAGTATGTCTAATTGAGGCAGAGTTATTACAGCTTTTAAGGTTGGGGCTATTTGGCGTTAAAGAACAAGTCGTTGCTATTTCTGCCCTAACACTAAAGTAATTGTGCAGTACCTTTTAAAACTATCGATTTTTCTATAGATATGACTTCGTAAGCTGTAAATTTGAGGCTAAGGGGCACAGGAAAGCCCAGATGTCTGAAGTTTCTATCTCAATTTTCAGTGCACCGAATTAAAATGTTTCACCATGAAAGTTTTAGAACCTTTCACAACATTTACAAAAGTTAATTCGGCTTAAGATATTTTATATTAATTTTATAACTACTACCTTGTCTATTTATTTGATCACTTCATTACTGATTTTTTTTCTTTTTATGGACCATCTTTATCTTATGCTGTCATATTTGTGTTTGTTCTTTTGTTATTAGTAAGAGGATTGGCTTTGATCTTATTAAGGAAGAAAAGAAAATCCTAACCGTTTCAAACGTTTAGGCGGGCATAAATAAATCTAGATGGGGTGTTGGAATGTGAGCGCTCGGCAATGCTAAATTTAGCCATTAAATATTAGTCGAACGATCCAACAAAGACGAACAATCGGCTTAGAATAGTATAGGCATTTTTTGGATTTAAAAAGTTACCTGTGGTAACATCATATTAGCCTCGCTCACCCAATGAAACTACATTGAGTGCCGAAAAGGGCTCTGTTCTGGTCAAATACATCATTATTCTAGTTCTCTGTTGTTCGTCTTGACAGCGCTGTTCTTACCTTTGGCTTAAGCTTGTTAGATTAGTGACTCTGAAATATTAATCCACAAGAAGCTTCAACTCATGATTATTTTCAAATGAATCCAATGTATTTCACCCCTTCATTCATGTCGATTTTTAATGTTTGTTTTCTGTATTTTTATCGTTTAATTCATTCGTACGATGTTTTTGCTTGTTCTTGTGTTTTGTGTGATATTCACAGAGCAATAGGACTATAGAAACTGGGCGGAATATAGCTAGGGAAAAGAGGTCTCCATGCAAAGCTTAGGACATGCAAGCCAGGTAAAAGCTGCTTTGGATATTCTTCACCACGCTGATTACAATTTGAAATAGCAAAAAAAAAAATATTGTTTGCATGTGAGTGTAATTCTCGAGTAAATCCACTGCTTAGAAGAAAATTATTCCCCTGCGAAAATAATACACTTTAAACTGTTTATCTTACCAAAACACTTAAAACTTTGCTTAAATCCACAAATACTAAGGTAAGTCAGGAATTTAGAACGATGCTCGGCAATCCAGATTCAGGAGATTGGGTAGACTCGATAGCTTTCACACTCTTCCAGTTGATAATGTGTAACAAGCGTCGGAGAGCAGAAGTGAAATATTTAAGGGTACAAAGACCGCCTGATTGGTGCCACAAGGCATTTTAAGAATTTGATGACTCATTGTCACCAACAGACAGAATGATGTATAAAAGGTATCGTTTCAATGGATTGATATCTTCTTTGAAAAACAACAACTAGAATTCAACTGTTTATTTGGCCCTTTACTTCAGACTTATTTATCCTACGCTTGGTGAATGTGGTACTTGTATACCTTTATTGGGGCAGACCCATAATCAATGCTGGATAAAATATGGGCCAATTATACCTGTGTTACCTTCGTAGTGGTGTTGAAGAATTAGGTGGTTGCACATCATTACAACCGTGGTACACATATTTGAATATGAACAATATGGCTCTATTACTCTAGCTGTGGGAGCACAGCACCAAAGTGGTCACAATACACATGTTTGAAGTAAAAAACCCATTACGCTGGCAAGTTCAAGTATTACTACTAGTTGAGGTGGAACGAAAATATAATTTTTTTAAATCCGTGTGTTAATGAGCCTGATCGCATACAGTCTGCTGATAGCAATGCGGGATCGGACGCAAAGAGGACCATACTCCATGAAGTTAATCGGAGACGAACAGCTGCTAACCAAAACGTCTAAAAGATTAGAAAAAAACACCAATATCCATAGATTTTTTATTTGCAGAGACAGAGAAGATGCCATTAAATACTGCGTAATGAAATTGATCTCATACTGACAGCAATCCAGAAACGGAAAGCAAAATGAGCATATTCCATATATTATCGGAGACGGACAGCAGCTGTTCAGCAACAAGTTAAAAAGATAAGGCCAAGGTCCTGGGAATGGGAAACCAATTGAGCACCGTAGGACGTTTCGGATATGGACAAACTGAAACTCAAAATGATTTGCATAACCCTAGGATAATAGTGCATGCATGTTATTGTTTATTGTAAATCTAGGAAGGGAAACCAAGTGACTGTGTAGATCTATAAAATTATATAGACGAACAATAACAGTGGAAAAGGTGTCGGTCCAGGCTCGGAATACTTTCTTGTTTTTATTTGGAGGAATAGACAAAATGCCATTAAATAGTGATAAAATTGAGCGAAATAACATATATACAATCATAGTAATTCTGGATTGGAAACACAATGAGCAAATGGACAGGAGTGACTATAGATTAATATAGCTATCCGCAGTTTTTGCTACACGCTCTAGATCTATAACAGTTTCTTTTTCGTAAAAAAAATTCTGTATGCGCTAAAATTATTTATGCAACCCAGCTGCCGAAGAAGTTTAAGTTCTCTCCCAGATGAAGGGTTTCTAGATCTCAAACTATATTGCACAGTTTTTAGTATAAAAAATATTGCGACATGCACCGGTTTTGTTCATTATTTAAATAGAAATACGATTCTCTTTTTTGTAATTCATTATCCCAAAGTTAAAAAAGATACGCCCTAGCTCTCGTAGATGGAAAACCTTAATGAGTACTGTATTTAGTTACTGAGCAGTACAATTATTGTTCAATTTTGCTTCTGTGACTTCACAGAGTACATATGTCGTCATAGTAAACACACAGCGCGCTTGAATTGCAGAAGGAACCTGTTTGATACCCGGGGTTATACCAGACTTTAAAGAAATGGTGTCAATTGGCACATGTTTTAAACACTAGGGCATGCGTTGAATACATGTGCCAGTTGACGCCATTTCTATAAAGTCATGATTGCATGTACGCGCAGAATTCAGCACCGCAATGCTCTCCCCTGCCCTAGGCAGACGCCAGGCCGACCAGCCCACCGGGCGATCGGGCGACCAGAAGGCGTAGGCGTCAAGTGGACGTTCGGTCGTCTGCTGGTCGGGACTGCACCAGACGCGAGGGATGACCCGCGACAGTCCGCTGCG
>RQTK01000344.1:57013-77165 GCA_003991915.1 Elysia chlorotica | reverse complement strand
ATGCAAGCCAGGTAAAAGCTGCTTTGGATATTCTTCACCACGCTGATTACAATTTGAAATAGCAAAAAAAAAAATATTGTTTGCATGTGAGTGTAATTCTCGAGTAAATCCACTGCTTAGAAGAAAATTATTCCCCTGCGAAAAAAAAAAACACATTAAACTGTTTTTTCTTACCAATACATTTTAAACTTTGCTTAAATACACAAAGACTAAGGTGAGTCAGGAATTTAGAACGATGCTCGGCAATCCAGATTCAGGAGATTGGGTAGACTCGATAGCTTTCACACTCTTCCAGTTGATAATGTGTAACAAGCGTCGGAGAGCAGAAGTGAAATATTTAAGGGTACAAAGACCGCCTGATTGGTGCCACAAGGCATTTTAAGAATTTGATGACTCATTGTCCCCAACAGACAGATTGATGTATAAAAGGCATCGTTTCAATGGATTGATATCTTCTTTGAAAAACAACAACTAGAATTCAACTGTTCATTCGGCCCTTTACTTCAGACTTATTATTTATCCTACGCTTGGCGAATGTGGTACACCTTCATTGGGGCAGACCCATAATCAATGCTGGATAAAAAATGGACACATTGTATTTATGTGACCTTCATAGCAATGCTGAAGAAATAGCTGGTTATACATCATTACATCCATGGTATACATATTTGAATATGAACAGTATAGCTCTATTACCCTAGTTGGTACATCTGTGGGAGCGCAGCATCAAGGTGATCACAATACCCATGTTTGAAGTAAAACCCAATTACGCTGGCAAGTTCAAGTATTACAACTAGTTGAGGTTGAACGAAAATATAATTTTTTTAAATTAGTAGTAATGAGCATGATTGCATACAGTCCGCTGACAGCAATGCCGGATCGGAAGCACAGAGGACCATACTCCATGAAGTTAATCAGAGACGAGCAGCTGCTAACCAAAAAGTTCAAAAGATAAGAAAAAATACCAGTATCCATAGATATTTTGTTTTCAGAGACAGAAAATATGCCATAAAATAATCTGTAGTGAGATTTATCTCATACAGACAGCATCCAGAAACGGAAAGCGAAATGGGCATATTCAATATATTATCGGAGACGGACAGCAGCTGTTAGGCAAAAAGTTAAAAAGATAAGGCCAAGGTCCCGGGAATGAGCAACCAAATGAGCGCTGTGGGACGTTTCGGATATAGACAAACTCAAACTCAAAAAGATTTTCATAAGCCTAGGATTACAGTGCATGCACGTTATTGTTCATAGTAAATATAGGAAGGGAAACCAAGTGCCTTGTAGATCTATAAAATTATGGAGAGGAACAATAACAGTGGAAAAAGTGTCGGCCCAGGCTCGGAATACTTTCTTGTTTTAATTTGGAGGAAAAGACAAAATGCCATTAAATAGTGATAACATTGAGCAAAATAACATATATGCAGTCATAGTAATTCAGGATAGGAAACACAATGAGCAAACGGACAGGAGTGTCTATACGCACTGTGTGTATATATTTTTACAGCCATCCACAATTTTTGCTACACGCAAGATCTATAACAGTTGTTTTTTTTCGTTAAAAAATTTCTGTACGCGCTATAATTATTTATTCGACCCAGCTGCCGAAATTTAAGTTCTCTCCCAGATTAAGGGTTTCTAGATCTCAAAATATACCGTTTTTTATATAAAAAAAAAATAATATTGCTACATGCACCGGTTTTCTTCATTATTGAAATAGAAATACAATTCTCTTATTTGTAGTTCATTATCGCACAAGTTAAAAAGATGCGCCCTAGATCTCGTACATGGAAAACCTTAATGATTACCGTATTAAGTTACTGAGGAGTACAAGTTGTTATTGTTCAATTTTGCTTCCTAGACTTCGTGGAGTACATATGGCGTCATAGTAAACACAAAGCGCGCTTGAATTGCTCAAGGGACCTGTTTGATACCCGGGGTTATACCAGACTTTAAAGAAATGGTGTCAATTGGCACATGTTTTAAAAACTAGGGCATGTGTTGAATAATGTGCCAATTGATACCATTTCTATAAAGTCATGATTGCATGTACGCGCAGAATTCAGTACCGCAAGACGCCAGGCGACCAGCCCACCGGGCGATCGGGCGACAAGGCGTAGGCGTCAAGTGGACGTTAGGTCGTCTGCTGGTCGGGAATGCACCAGACGCGAGGGCTGACCCGCAATGCTCTCCCCTGCCCTAGGCAGACGCCAGGCCGACCAGCCCACTGGGCGATTGGGCGATCGGGCGACAAGGCGTAGGCGTCAAGTGGACGTTAGGTCGTCTGCTGGTCGGGAATGCACCAGACGCGAGGGCTGACCCGCGACAGTCCGCTGCGCTAGCCACTGCCCGCCGCAGGGGACACAACCGTATTTAAAGTTTGCCCGCGCGCCGCCCCAAGAGCAGAAGTAGGCTAGCACTTGGAGTGAAAGAGAGGGCACACGATCAGGAACCACAAGTGTCAAAGGAAACAGTAAGGGATCGTAGCTAAAATAAGATTTGTTCAAATTCTTTCAATTAAAAAAAATTTATTATCAGAATTAAAAAAAAAAAAAAAACAAGGAAAAAAAATATCAAGTGGTATTATTACACATATTATTCAAAATCAATATTCAATTTAATGCTTAAATTAGGACTAAACTCCTGAGGGGATATAGAATTGAGGGCATTGCATGACCAAAATCGGCAATGTGAAAAGCCTTTACGATGACAATGCAGAGATGCTTTCGGCGCGAGCCTTGCTGTAAAAAAAAAAAGCTTCATTTCCAGCCTTGAGCCTGGGTTAGGATTAGAGTTAATCTCCAGCGCCTTCTTTGAGTTATTTAATGATCCACTCAAGCGCCAGGAATGTGCTATGATACACGAATGAGATACGAAAGACATTGGCTGGATCTGATACAACTGAACAGAAAAGTAACAAAAAGCTTAAATTAGATTAAAATAAAATTTTATTCTGGCCCTTTTACTTTTGCTTAACGTGTTGTAATCGATGTTTATTCTTTTCCACAGAATTATGAAGTCGTGATAAGTGTGAAATATAACAACAATAAAAAAGAAAGCAGTTAAAAACATATACAATAGAGTATGATCCCTGAACCAGTGCAGTGAAGGTGCCTAAGGAAAAGTAACAGTATAAGGAAAAAACTAATCTTTTGGAAAAACATAGAAAGAAAAAAAAGCCAGTATTATTTGTTCAGATTTAGCACAAAATAACAGTGTTGGAAACTTCAATCTTGGAATCGGGTAAGTTTGTTTTTCTTTTTATAAAATATCTATAATTTCTTTGTTTTTGTTTTCGAATTTTAAATACTGTCTTAATTCCTTTTTATTATCACCTTTTTCCCTACATCGCATTGAAACACTCTGTTGTTGTTATTGTTATTGTTGTTGTTGTTGTTGTTGTTGTTGTTGTTGTTGTTGTTGTTGTTATATTAAAATATTTTAGATTTAAGTACATTAGCATGACTACTTTGAGCAATACTTTCCTGACATCATTGTTTCAATTGTTTCTCAATACATTAGTTGTTCTTCTTGCTGTGAAATGTAAAAACCAGCTCCTAGAGCTTTGTGTTATGATTGTGTATAATTATGTGTGTATGTTACTAAATAATAAATACTTTTTTCCTTCTTACATTTCTGGGTATACACCAGATTCATAAATATTGACACATCTTCGTTGTTTTACATTTTTTAAAACAGTATGCTTATTTTAGCGTCATTATTTTTTAAAACAATATTGTCGTTTTGAATTGATTTAATCTCATAGAAAAATGTTCCACCAAAATATCTAGTTCAGTTCGCACATGAAAGAATAAATATTGCTCTGTTATCTTTTGTTTCGTAAGCACACATTAATTTACATCCTGTAAGAGAAAAACATTGTCAAGTTTTGCTCATAAAACTCATGAAAGTTTTACAACTTTAGAAACTCGGCGTCCGTCCATCATACCTTACTCTAATACTAAACTATAGATTGTCCAAGTTCTCCTCCATTGGTTATATCTTTGCTAATCTTTTCAAGTCCTTCACCAAACAGCTAATACCTATCTCACTTTATCTTACGTCGATATGCCAATCAATCGTTTAAAAATGTTACCTATTGTCTCCTTAATTGTAAAATGTTTAAAAATAATCATATTTTAAAATAGAACTAAACAAATGTTACACTCCTGAGATTTTCTGAAGACACCAGGGCATCAGTTGAGATTCAAACTCTGGACCTCCCGTTTTTCAGCCCAGAGTGCTGATCGACTAGACCACTTGCTCTGTCATAGTGCTACGAACCTTCAATATTCATTTTTATATAATTGACCCAACATTTGATAGTGTTGTGTTCTCCATTGTTTAGCAATTTATATTTTCTTTTAACTTGTCCATCGATTTAAAACACTCAGTACATGTATCTATCTTCCTTTACCATGTCCCACCCATCTATAATTGATCACCCCACTCTCTCGTCAAACCATTATTAATTTTCCTAATTAATTACAAATTTCATACTGTGAAATTACCAGTCGTCCAGACGTTTTTCATTTTCCCTCCTTCATTTGACCATTTCAAAACTTCCCTTTATTTCAAAAGCTTGTCAAACCATTTCTGATCTTTACGCCTTCTCCCCAACAACCCTGTTTTTATTACCAATTTAACATGTCGCAACAGTTTAAAGCTTTCAATATATCCCCTAGGTTGCCCAAAATGCCAGCCTAACCATAATGATTATAATCTTGTGGCAAACAAAATTGTTTATTCCGCTTTTTGAGCTATATATTTATTCACTGCTAGAGGATTATTGATTTTGAATTACATTGTAAATGCAAAACGTCAAATTTAACTTAATTTAAAACTAGAGGCATGTCGGCAGTTTAAGATTGCACGGGAGGGTAGGGTTTGTAGAAGTAGCGTCTGAAATGGTAAAATTTAGTAGTGCGCTGTTTTGGAAACAGTTGCTCTCTTCTCCGTTTTCTACCTCCCTCCCTCCCCTTCTCTCTATCCCTCTCTATTATCTCTCTTTCCCTTCCTCTTGTCCCTAGGATTTGTAGAAGTAGCGTCTGAAATGGTAAATTAGTAGCGCGTTGTATGGGAAACAGTTGCCCTCTTCTCTCTTTTCTACCTCCCTCCCTCCCCTTCTCTCTATCATCTCTCTTTCCCTTCCTCTTTTCCCTGTCTCATTAATGCTCATTAATTGGTTTAGTATAAAACAAAGAGTTATTGTTAATAATCTTGCGGGAAGACCAGTAACATTGCCTATCTAAAGTATGGGTGTAAATAAATAAAAGCGTATCTTGCAGAAGTTAAATATAATATTAAATTTTATAGTTCCAAGAACGCGCATTAATTTGCCAGCTCTACATAATTATACATGTTATTGTTTCTTGTCAATGAGGGTTTGTTTCGCTCAGTTGTTTCTAAACTCTAATCATCAGAAGCTACGTTGTTCCATGGACTAGCCGTGAGAATTTTAAGTGGTACTACACAAAGACAGAGCAAGGATAGCAGGGCTCGTATTGACTGGCCACATTAAACTTTGAGCATATCGGGATCGTTGAATGCCTGATGACCGTGTAGGCTCGTGTGCAAAATAAATATTGCCGCGGCTGGAACTATAGACTTTGCGATTTTCTTTTGTTGTGTTTGTGTTATTTTTGTTGACATTTCTGTGCAGTTCCACGAAAAGGTCGCACAAAAATGTATCGGTTGCTTTAGAACTTTGAACAAATAGAACATGTAAGAAACAATAATAACAACAACAACAACAACAACAACAACAACAACAACAACAATAACAACAACAACAACAACAACAACAACAACAACAACAACACCAGTAGCAACAAAAAAGGGAAAACAAAATGTAAATGTCGTGGTTATCCACGCCTTAGTGATCATGCAAGTGTTTGTGCAGTTCTTGATGAATCTGCCAATAGACTTGGTGAGATTCTTTTTTTTCAGTGGTTTTTGTTTGCGTGCAAACATTTTTGACTGTTTCTGGCCATTTAATTGAAAAACAACAACAACATCAACAACAACAACAACAACAATAACAACAACAACAACAACAACAACATCATGAACAACAACAACAACAACAACAACAACATCATCATCATCAACAACAACAACAACAACAACAACAACATCATCATCATCAACAACAACAATTTCGAATTAACAAACGAAACAAGTAAAAAAAATTAAAACCTTCCTCCTAAAGTAGAAACGAAACAAAGCAAAAACAGACATCTTAACTAAATAGTATGATAATTTTCTCTCTATCATGATTTCCCACAGTCCTAAATCTGCTTTTAACAATAACCAGGTTTAAACAAGTGGATTTAACCTTCCTTTTTTTATCGGATGTAAGACAACGCGAGCAGCAGAAAACGCGACCAGAATTGCCATTTCCATGCTCAATTTTGTGTGCCCGGAATTACAAATTAATGCTTTTATTTATGTTCATTTGAATTCAAGATAATAAGAATTTTTTGGCGTCGGTCTAGAAAAAATGTCCTACAACACCTATTTCCACATTGGGGGTAGTTTCGAACGATTCAGATATGTAATCACTTGAAAATGCTGTTATCTTTAATTTCCACTATCTCATTTTTCCATCATCAACAGCATCTCGTATTAGATCGTCATCTGGTAAAAGCATGTTTTCAGAATTCAGAATGTCTCTACAAGAATGATAATAATAATAATGAAAAAAAAATGAAGATGCACCAACATTTTCCAAGAATTAAACAGCACCACAAAAAACTCGAATATTTAATTCCCAAAATGAAAACAAAATCATTTCTTTTTTAGTTTTCATATGTCAATTCATAGAGGTTTATTTTTAACCTCTCTTTCTTTTTTCTCCCCCTCCCTTTCTCTCTCTCTCTCTCTCTCTCTCTCTCTCTCTCTCTCTCTCTCTCTCTTTCTCTGTCTATCTGTCTGTCTTCCTGTCTGTCTGTCTGTCTGTCTGTCTGTCTCTCTCTCTCTCTCTCTCTCTCTCTCTCTCTCTCTCTCTCTTTTCCTCCCTGTTTTTTCTGTCTTCCCCCTTTCAAGAAAGCGCCAGCTGTTGACAGTGACACCCCTTCTTTTGTTTACGTCCATCAAGAGTGCTCCCTTGATGTCTATTTTGTGGCTTCAATAAGGGCAGTCAAATTAGTTGGAAGAGCAAAAAGTGTCGCACAAAGTTTGTTAACAGACGGCAATGCAATGTATTTTACAGCTCGTCTTTCTTTATCGAAGCAACAACTGTACAGCTTTATTCGTATCGCGCTGTCTGGAGAAAATTTTTGAAATGCCAAGCTCCCCTGGGCAAAGATTCGGAGAATAGCAGTTAAAAAAAAAGGAGGAAATTATTTTTTTCCCGAATTCAGTTTAAAATAAATTAGTGTTTCAGGTTAATTGAATTTCACAGAAAAAGGAGGCAAATATCATGAAGATCTACTTAAATACAAGTACATGTAAAAGTAAAAAAACAACAACAAACAAGAAATAAGATTACCAACCCAACGACAGCGCGTCCCGACTGTTATAATTGAATGCACCTTGTAAACTCTCACTCTACCAACAATTACAACACATTACCATCTCTAGAATAATTATTTGACACAAGATGCTTTCTTTGTTGTTTTTCTGTAAATAAACTTTGTTTCTATGTGGTTTATTAATGCGCAGAGACCTAGGACAATAGGACTTCTGTCTCAGTCGGTCACATTACACTGACAAAGATCCAATCTGTAGAGCGAAATTCGGCCTTATCAGGATTCAAGTCGGGGACGTTTTGATCAGAATTGGCCCACTCTACCACCTGAGTTACCTGGTCTCTCAATCGAGTTGTGTTTCTCTGTTGGAGATGGTGTGTGTTTAGTGAGACAGTAGGATTGCATCCCGAGTAACGTCATCTCCTAGGGTCCCTTGGAGGATCCCATGCGGTGAGAGAGGCACAAGGAAAATCGTTGAGATTTTTATGAAGATATTTATCGTGAAATAACTCTAAGTGGTATGAGTTGATTGTATCAAACAGCAACAAGATCCCGCAAAAAATCCACCCAAAACAAACAAACAAAAAAAAAGAAAAAGAAAGACACAAAACACCCAATTATAGAACGTTATCATTATGTTACTGAAGTGTTTTAGGAACACATGGCCTTTATTCCGGTATTGCTTTGGACTGATAATTTTCTATGACATATAGATATATCCAAAAGATTACAAATATAAATCAAACGACAAATAGAGGAAAAACAAGTGTATAACGACTTCCTATGAGTTTATTAACGAGTTGGTGCAACGTTCTCTTCGCGAAAACAGTTTAAATTCCTAATGTTTTAGATTATTTGTTGTTGTTGTTACTAGTCCAGTAGCCTCTGAGCTTGCGCTCTTTTGCCTAGGGCCATGAAGAAAAAGGCAGCAGTTCTCTGTAGCTGCGCTGAGGTGGAATATAAAGCCGTTTGTAGGTCAGGTCTCATAGGGAGGAAATGTTGTCTTTGTTGGTTAAGACTGGGGCATTGGAACAGTGTGTGTTCCACGGTCTCCAAACTGTCATCACACAAAGGACAAAGTGGTGTGTGTTCTGCGTTGAATCTGTTTAGGTGAAAGTTGAGGGGGATGTGTTGCGTTCTCAGGCGAAAAATAGCACATTGCTCTTTCCTCTGAAGAAGGTATATAGGATCATGAAGTTTAACTGTATTTTGGTACTTGTACACAATTCTACCGGTTGTCCCCCTTGCCCACTGGTTCATCCATTCTTCTTTAAAATTTTGACGGATAATTCTTTTAGCTGTTTGGTAGTTGTTTTTACTAGCGGTTGTTCTTGCATAGCCCCTTTTTTCGCAAGTCTATCAGCCTTTTCGTTTCCTGGTAGATTTATATGGCTTGGGATCCACTGACAACACAAGGGTATGGGATTTATTGAGAATGCTCTTAATTTCTAGAAGTATGTCAAGTGTTTCTGAAGAGTTTTGTGTAGTTTCCAGGGATTCTAGGGCCGCTTTTGAGTCTGTGAAAAGAACTGTATGTGTTGCCAGGGATGGATTTCTTTGAAAGGTTTCATTTAAAGTGAGTAGGGCTGCTTGTATGCTTGTATGCCCTTAAGTTCTGCCTCATAGTTAGAGCATGTTTCGCCGCAGGCAGAATAAAGCTTTAACGAGTTGGTGAACGTTCTCTTCGTGAAAACAGTTTAAATTCCTTAAATTTTAGAATATTTGAGTTATAGTTTATCTATAATCCTTTAGCTTTGTCCATACCACAAACCCCAATAACTCCGTGGATTCTCAACTAGTTAACCTAATGATAATTTTATAATAATTTTTCTAGAACCATATAGGGACTATAAGCTTCATTATTACCTACTCAAAATTACTACGCATCTACTTTTTATACATCCTCTTAATCTGTAGGGCCAGACTGAAGGGAAAGGACAGCTGGCTAATTTTATAACAAAGTGCCGAGTACACAGTTAAAGTCCTGGGGAAATTACACTTTGCATACAGTAAGAGTTAAGTGGTTACTTTGAGGTCAATGGAGAAAACCTGTAAGGAAGAATCGAGAGGTGCCTCAGATCTTCCAGGACAAAAACTTAAGCCTAAGTCTTTCCTCCCAACACTGTACATCGATTTCCCTTCATTCCATCTGGTAAATATCTCCTTTGGTGTCTATATCGGCATATAGCCTATATAGTGCTGATGTTGGACTTTAAACCAACTCAACAACAACAACAACAACAACAACAACAACAACAACAACAACAACAACAACAACAAC
The DNA here is from genome assembly GCA_003991915.1 of Elysia chlorotica. Lineage (NCBI taxonomy): Eukaryota > Metazoa > Mollusca > Gastropoda > Plakobranchidae > Elysia > Elysia chlorotica. Next base: position 67,409 of record RQTK01000344.1, on the reverse strand, counting down.
AACAACAATAACAGTTTATATCGGCTTTATAGCTCATATTTTTAGTCTAACAATAGGCTATCGATTTGAAAGAATCTGTGTCCTGTAGCTTTAGTTTCATCATTTATTTCACTTTATCATACACTTGAAATCAACAAGGGCGTAGAATAATATTGTTTAAGTAATATTTAATCGACAGTAACACGGTCGCTTTTGAAAATGGACCATCAAAAATTTTGATTTATTCCCAATACAGCATTTTACTCCGGTATTAGTTTTAGTTTCCGAGAGCTATACATTCAATTTTAGAATATCATAGGTTAGAAATCAGAATGACGTAGAATAATATTAATTAGGCAATACGGTTAGTGTTAAAATGTGTAATGAAGAATCCACATTTCCTCCCAACGCCGCATTTATTTCCTGAATTATTTTTAGTTTTAAAGGCCCGTTACTCCTCCCATCTCTGTACTACAGGCCTTATCGATTTGCGACTTTTCCTGTTCTTGGATCTTTACGTCACGATGACGCAGCCAAGGGTCCAGGGGAAGTAACGCCGGTCAGAATGTTACGTACTGCTACTAACACTACACTCCCCCGACCTAGGATGTGAAGGTGTGGTTAGGGAACGGTTTATCACCCTAATCTAGTGCGACTAATGCCAGTATCTTAATACCTTATTTACTTGTGTCTAATTTCACTACCAATTGCAGGTTTTGTCGTGGTTTGTATTCATAAAAACATACACCGCACCCAACAGTGCCATACAATCCGTCTGTCTTTGTGTGCCAGCATGCAAAATTTTCCCGGACCCATTTCCCAAAATAGCCTATATAGTGCTGACGTTGGACGTTGGACGTTGGACGTTAAAGCAACCAAAGGAAAAGTAAACTCTGCACCCCATACCCGCCCCCCGCGACGAGCGTGTTACACAACATACAAACTGGTATATGTTGCTTGGGCTCACAGAGGTAGAGACAAAATGATAAAGGAATAACAGTGTTGTCTGACTCTGGCAAGAGCAATCGAAGCTATCGCCTAGTCTCTTACGTTACCAAGGAGGATGCTATACACCAAAGGACACTTGTTTGGTCATACCATACTGAGTTGAATAGAGTTGGTTTAGCGTCCAACATCAGCGCTGTAGGCTATATTGTAGACGGGCCCCAAGACTGACGTCTGACAATTTTATTTGCTGCAGCACACGAGACAGGGCTGGGATACCATGACTCTTATCTTAGCGGGTCACATTAGACCAACATCGGCCCAAAAGTAGGGGGGCGAATCGCCAGGGCTCCAACCATGGACCTCCTGCGTAGGAAGCCGATGTTCTACCCCAGGGCTACCGCGCCCCCGGCCATCCCATACCGACACCGATCCATACAGTGAGAGAGAATGAAAGTTTTAACCAGGGAAATATTTGTTGTACCGACTGAGAGTACACCCCCCCCTCCCTCCTTTCCCCGACATCGCTCTCCATCGACTTTCATGTTGAACATTCAACGTGATTATACCTAGGGCGTATATTTCTTTTTATCTACGCTTCAGAGTGAGAAGAGGGGAACTTATTAAAAACATTCGTTTAATATTCTTCTTTTAATACTATCATCTTTAGACTCCCCTCGTTGATAACTATAACAAGATATTTCAGGAGGAAAGATCATGGAACTTTCTTTTGATGGATGTAGAAATCCTAATTTATGCGAATTATTGGGAATATAAATCAGATATATCTTTCTTTCTCTTTTAATTTTTCCCCAAGAAAGACGAAGAATAGGATAACAAAATAACGGTAAAAATATATCTTCAAATTAGGTAAAAATAAGTTACTACTTCGATCAGAATTCTCTCTCTCTCACTCTCTCTCTCTCTCTCTCTCTCTCTCTCTCTCTCTCTCTCTCCCCTCTCTCTCTCTCGCAACGGTCTAAACTAATGTAGGTTTACACTTCTCGTTCAGAACTAATATACTTGAGTGACCTTTATACTCTTGTCTTGAAGACTCACGAATAGAAAACGTTAAAAAAATGGAAGTAATTCTATTGTCTTTTTTATTTTCCTTATAAACTTCTTTTGTCAATTTTTAATTCGGTATAATCATCGTCATCTTCGTATCGTTAAACATCGTCTCCAACTTCTGATTATTCATATCTATACACAAGACCACCTCAGTCGCAGCTTCTTAGAATATAGTTGAACACTTAAATATAAAAGTATCCAATTTGACTTAACTTGGATGAAGAACTGACCAAGACCACAGAGAGCTCACATCAAGGATCGAATAATCTACCGACGTGTCACGTACAAAGAACTAAATTATATCGATTAAAAAATTGTTTAAATTAAACAGCAGCAACATGCAAATGCAACATATTTAAAAATAATAGTATTCTATCCAAAAGATGATCAGGATCGTCCAAAGTAGGACTGGTCAGAGATTAACAAATCTGGACAACACTTCTGGCTGTATTCAATTGGACAAAGAACATTAGATGAATTGAGATTGTTTCGAGAATTGCAAGCAGCGACAACAGACAGAGTGATTGGTTCGATCCCACAGGGGCCCAGAAAAAGGGTCGGTATCCACATAGAGTGACACGGATCTGTTAAGCAGAAAAATGTCTAAGATACTTTGGAAACATATTGAAAGAGTGGGTGTTGTTTACGTTCGTGTAGAAAAGTCAGTTGTGCTGATTCAAGGGTATCTTCTTCTTTTGGAGAGACTGCCCAAAGTCCCATTCTGTTTTTCAATCAACTGTAACTTTATGATTATCCAACAAGACTTTCTTGCGGGTTGTCTGATGTACATGTAAATACCTTACGTTAAATACTTCAAACCATCGCTGTTGGATTCGTGGTTCCTGCGGAGATGAGAGGAAATCCAAGGCTAGAGCGCATGGCTTCTATACGGTAGGTCGCTGGTTCGATCCCCGTTCTGCCCTCCGCCGCATTTGTTCCATACTGGCTGGTTCACTGTCAGTTTAAAGTGACTGGCCATGTTCTGGGTATCCCACTCTAGGCTCCCGTCCGTGTAAAGGATTCTCTTGAAAACCTAAAAGACTTAAGACTCAGATATAGAGCTTATATATCCTTTTCTGACCAACAGACTACCAAAGGACTACTTCATCAACACTCCAGATCTAAGAATGTTCACACATCGGCGCGGTAGATTACGACTCGTCGTAAGCCTTCCTATTCTTATACCCCAAGACGAGTCGTGAGGTTACCACAAGGTTGTAGTTACAAGTCCTGGACGACAAATCTCAGTCTTCGCCCATTGAAAGCCGATAAGAACAAAGCCAGAAAGCTTTGTGGGAGAATATGACCCCCAGGGAGACGGGAACATCTCGGTTTTCAACGGGCACCGGTTAAAATGAATCATCACTGGTCCGTTTTTATTTAAAACAGACAATGCAGGCCAAGCTCTAAAGTGTTAATTGTTGATGTTTTTTCTCCATTTCCCCGTGGGATTTTTTATTTCTTTCGTTATCCACATTTCCCAGTACTCAAAACATGGTAGAAATCAAAATAAGAAAATTGGGAAATGTCTCAAAGCTTTTACAATGTTCGGAGCGTTTTTTCTATTGAAAGATAGCACAGGAACATCGAAAATTTCTTTTTTTTTTCTCAACCTATCCTACAGCAGCTGTGCCCAATGAGTATCCTTTTATTATAAGCTTTCTCCTATTTTAAAGTTTTCTAGGCTTCCAAGGCTAATGTCTGACAATGTTATGTGCAGCCGCACAAAGACAGAGCCGACAATTGTGAGTTCCATCTTGCACGTAGTACATACTACCGTTAAGCCTGTCAATATTATAATCTTGTCGCCATGCCCTGCAGTAGAGCAGAGAAAGATCAAAATGCTCATCTGGCTCCAGACTTACATTATATTGAGTACACGTGGGTGATTTCCTGGGTTTCTATTCACCAATATAAGGTTAACTTCATTTTAACTGGTTCGGCATTATTGAATTTAACTGATTGGGAAGAGCGAAGGGGGAGGAGGGACTGTGATCAATCTCTTTCGAACAAATTTTCAAATGAGTGGTTTACTTGCCTTATTTCTTCTTGTATAAAGGGTAAACATACTAGCAAATATTACATAAGTCTAAAAAAGGAAATTGTTGATTAAATAATATTTGTTTTGAAGCACTTCAAGTTCCCAACAAAATTCATTTTGTAATCTTTTTCATCAGTGAAGCATGATAAACGCCAGGCTGCAGTAAATGGTGCAAACATTCATTTAAAAAAAAGTTGTTATCAAATGCTACATTATTTAGAGAAAAGAATCAATACTTCATTAGCGCATACTAAAAAAAAAATAAAACGAACTAGCTATGGTTTTACGTTAAATTTCGCAGAGCCTATTCGTGTTAATGATTTTAGGTGTCAGTTTTAAATTTCGCGTGAAGCACATTGAATAAGACAAGGCAAGTTATTTTTTTGATGGTCTTGTACCGACAGCATCAGCCAATAAGTGTTTTTGAGATCGGATCCTGAGGCTATGGTGTGGCAATTGGACCTAAAATCACACAGAGACAGAGTGGGGACGCCTGGACTTATGTCTCAGTCGGCCACGTTCTACTGACACTGATTAAAACAATAGGGGGTGCGACAGTGCGGCCTGATAGGTTTTCAAATCTGGAAGTTGTCGACAAAGAGTAGCGGAGTAGAACCGACTGGGTTTTGTTGCCCCCAAATAAGGGAAGTCTTAGTAATTGTTATTGCTGTTGTTGTTGTTGTTATTGTTATTGTTGCTGTTGCTGCTGCTCTTGCTGTGGCTGTTGTTCTTGTCGTTATTGTACTTGTTCTTATTTCCATTCTTGATCCACCTATTGCTTTTCTATAGTTTATCGTATTAATCTAGAGTCATCACACATATTATTTTTTTTATATTCCGATCGAGATTCGCGAGTTAGAGCGAACTTATGCTGTAGAATTGAATTAAAGTGATGGGCAGAGGTAACAACACTTCTAGAGCGTCCTGAGCAATATGGCTTCTTAAGTTTTGTTTGCACACACCGACACATCCTCCGCGGAGACCTTGCCACGACGGAAAATTCTGGGTTCGGGTTTCTCCGAAACGCGCCAACCGCTGGCTCCACGCGCGTGGCCTGCCGGGAAGTTAGTCCACCCGCGGCTCTAATGGGTCCAACCGTGTCTGACGTCACGTCCGCCAACGACTCTAGCAGGTCTTCAGGGCAAATGATTTACACAATCTCACGGAGGTTAATTGTAATAACACGGCTAGAAATGATGAAACCAGACTATAAACAGCAGGAAAGACCCGAGAAACTGTGCTGCTATTAAGGAGCGGCTGTGACAATTATTTTCTTCTTCTTCTTGACTTAAGTTCCAATATTTCCTTTCAACGAATAGAATCTAAGTAAAGAATTAATCACTGTATGTCATATTAATTTCCTGGTATGCCTGCCCTGTCTCTGTGTGAAAGCACGTCTTTTTATTTGAGCAATGTAACATGTAAACACCAATAATTCAATAAAATAAATAAGGTCGCTTGGAAAGAGTATATCCTATACATTTAGAATAAAGTAGTATTATTTATTTTAAAAGGATGACGTCAATGACTATTTTGATCTCTCTTAGTGCATTAAAATTGATTTGATTTTGAAAGTGCGTAAGTGATCCAATGACCACCAAAGTCGGTGTTAATTAAAGTCTTCAGATCAATTTATAACTTTGCAAATTAGAATTAAACGGCCATTGCACCTAGAACTGTCTTTTAAACCACAGTCAAATATTATTTTTGCAAACAAAACTGTACTTGCTGAACTTCTATCGTGCACTCTTTGAAAGACACCAAAACTTGTGTAGCAGTGTGTTTGTGTATACATATATATACATATATATATATAACTATTCAGCAGTCGAATATATTGTGGTGAACTGAAATCCAGAATTCTTTTATTTTAAGAATGAGTTGAGAAACAATCAGGTAAAAACATTTAAAAAAAATACTGCAGCAGAAAATCACTGCATTGGTCTTTTACTCTTTCAAAACATTTTCAGTACCTCCTGTACGCTGATGACACCCAAATGTATAAATGTTTTGATTCAACCAATATTGACTAAGTAATAAATTCCTTAAATACATGTGTTAATCACGTTTCCTCATGGATGTCCGTCAACAAACCTAAGCTTAATGGAGACAAACCAGAAATCATGCTCGTTGGAACACCTGCTAAACTATATATATTAAATATCGTCTAAGTTAAAATTTTGTTATCAAATGGTTACACCTGCTTTGTTTGTTTAAAAATCTTGGCGTTTTGTTTGATTCAAATCTCACGATGGACTTACACATTTTCAATCAATCTAAACTATGCTATTAAGAATCAAGAAAAAGTTCACAAATAAAACTTTACCTGACGTTCACTTGTACTTTCAGGATCGACTACTGTAGCTTATTGTTAGCAGGGTTGAGACAGATTCCTGCTAGACTTGACAAAAAGGTGACAAAAACAAAAAAAAACACATCAGACCCTTATTTAAAGATCTTCATTGGTTTCCAGTCAGCTCTTGGAGGTTGGCTTCCATCCTCTTTCAGTGCCAATATGCGCCCGACTTTCCAGAATACCTAAAAGATTTAGTTATATTTCACGCATCATCTAGATCCTTACGCTCAGCTGGCAAAGGCCTACTCGTGAAACCAAGATATCAGGCCAGAGAAACTTTTCTTTCCAGAGCGCAAACCTTTGGAATAACCTCCCTGATGAAAACCCATCTTCTTAAAGTCTCATTTTTAAATCAAAATTCAAACGAATTGACTTTGATTTTGTAACATAACTTAGTTAACTATAAGTTTTAACTCCAACAAGGTTCATTCTCTTCTTGCTATTTTTATTTTACACAAGCACTAGTACTTTGTCTTTAAATCAGTTCTTACCTTCGTATAGATCAATATTACCATTTAATAAGATTAATGAGTTTAAAATATCTTTTTACCTCGAATTTTAATAACATGTGTTTATACTTTTAACAATTATAATTTGTTTACGACTTTGACACTCTTTTATGTCTATGCAACCTTTAGGTAAATAATTTCTGTGTGAAAAAATGCTTCTACGTGACTGTATCTATATTGAACATTTTAATGATTGTGCATAAATAATTTTAAACGCTTTGTTCTTTGCAAAGGGGAAGCCCCAGAAATAAAAATTATTATGATTATTAACAACACCAGCCTAACTTTCTGTTAAAATTCCCCCTCGCCATCGCATATTTTTAAATTTTTGTGTGGAACTATTTTACTTCATTCTCAATATCGTATGTTTCGATGTTTAAAAAAAGGAAATTGGTGAAATACACCTTTGTAACTTTTTGTTTAAATTGATTTAAAAACTAAGCGAACTATCGTGCAATTTACCTTAACTTTGAGATACGAGATTAAGTTAAGAACTACTTTTAAATCTTACAGTTACACACGCAACAAAGGTGTCTGCACTGAAAACATTTACAAGAACGTTAGTGCTGTGTTGAGGTACTTAAAACGTTTTGAAAGAGTGAAAGACTAACCGTAGTGATTTACAGCTTCCCGGTAATTTCTTGGTGGAAAATGTTTTGTTTGGTCGTTTTTAACCCATTCTTAAATATTCTGTGTTTCAGTGCACCAAGAAATCGTGGGATCTCTATTAAAAAATTATGGTTATTCCGTGAACCTGATTAGCTACACGTATTCGTATGATGCAAAAGGGTTGTATTAACTAGTGATAGCTAAAATCAGCGGCATCTGAAATCAATATTGTCTTAAGTTACGGCGTCACGGTACAATATACTAAATGGCTCATATCCCAGTGTCAAACTACAATGCCATGATACTTTCTTCAATTCTTTGAATCTATTTTTTCTTTCCCTTATTAACTTTCTACACATTTTAATTCAAACTACAATCCAAGGCTTTTAAACGTAGAAACTGGAATCACCAAAATAGACAAAAATTGCGAGAAACAAAGTGTGCTATTTAACAGAACAGGTAGGGCCATTTGAGGCAGTTTGCATTGTTGCTGTACACGCTTTAATCACTTCCCTTTAAAAATTTATTAATCAAGCTAAGATTTTATGAAAAATAGATCAATGTTGCCCTTGCCATGCTCACTTAGGTCACTCCCTGTGCCATTTGACACGGGTTTCTATTTATGGAAGCCTAGCTACAAACGCAAGCCCAAATGGCAGCAAATCTTTAAAATTTAAACACATTACAAACTTGAAATCATCGTCTTCAGTTAACTCGAACGTTTTCAAGTGATACATGAATTGCATATCACCAGTGATTCAATCTTTAGGTCTTTATAGAGCTCTGCGGAGAGCATTTCATATGGTTTTCGATGACTGTCCCTCGCTCCTCTAGTGTTTACCGGAGACCAATAGCGTGGGCAGGGGGGTTACGAACAAGCCCTCGCCTTTCCTTTGATCTTCTTTCTCTGCTTTCCTTCTTGGTTTCTTCTATTCACCAAGCTCATGTTTTACACTTTTTATTTCTTTCCATCTCTCTTAGTTTGATGCGTTCTGGTTATTCAATAACATGATTTGGTTTGGTCCGATATGATTTGGTATTTCAATAGCAGGGTTTCGTATAGCGTGGTATGATCTGGTTGTTCAACGTTCAGCAACATAATTTGGGGTAGTGTGACATGATCTGAATGTTCGGTAACATGGTTTGATTTAGTGTGATACCATTATTATGGCAGTTCAATAGCTTGGTTTGATTTAGCGTGTTATGATCTGGTTCTTCAGTAACATGATTTGATTAAGTGTGATTTGATCTAGCTTTTTAATAGCTTGATTCGTTTGGTGAGATTTGATCATATTACTAAGAATAGCATGATTTGATTTAGTGTACTTTAACGTGCTTGATCGACATCATGTTTGAATCGGAAGCTTTGATTGCTAAACAGATTCATTCTGTTTAATGTAGCCGTTACTGGCGTTCCGTACAAAAATGCTCACTCGTCATTCTGTTCAGTTGCATTTGGTATAATTGGTAAAATTCAATTTTATTCAGTGTTTTTATCTATTTGATATATTAAATGGTTTTTATCTATTTGATATATTAAATGGTTTTTATCTATTTGATATATTAAATGGTTTTTATTTATTTGATTTGACTCAGTTGATCAATATTTTTTACCCAAATTAGTGAGACTAGTTCTGGTTATTCATTGATGCAGGATTCCACATATTTCAGCTTGATCTGATCTGCACCAGTTTGATCACAGTTATTCCGAGACCTAGAAACAACATTCCTACCATGTAAGATGATTAAACATCTCCTGATATGATCATATCGAAATCCTAACAAAGTCATCAAGATCACTTTGTTACCGCCGTTTTAAACACATAAACATTGTGTGTGGTCTTGGTGAATTAGGTATTGCTGCACATAGACACAAGAAGGTGATAAGGCCTAGGCGGTGGTATGTGATCTGGTGAATGAAATACGCAGACACACATCTTGTGTTTTAGGTGTTGGTATGTGGTCATCTGTAAAAAATACGCAGAGAAGGGTTATTTGTTGTTTTCGGTGTCATGGGAATCTTAGATGCTGATATACCCTCTGATAAACGCAACGATGCAATCTGCCGGAAATCTCACGCCATTTTACCCTCCAAAACAGAAGAGCGTAAAGATAAGATAAGATAAGATACGCCTTTATTATCCCATAGGCGCATTTTTGTTGGTCGTGCAATAATACAATTTGATTCAATATCACAAACTTACTTATACACATGTTAGAGAAAAAAAAGCATCTGAAAATATAGACTGTCAGACATACATAATTATTATTTAGAAACGCATACTTTACGCATATACAAGAATACACACACATTTCAAGTACAAGTCCGATAAGTATAGCAATTTTGTAAAAATCTGACAGAGGCTCCGAGGCTGGTACAAACGAGTTTTTATATCTGTCTGTTCTGCCCCTTTTTGGTGTTAATCTGTTACTTCTTTGTGATGTTTCATATTCACTATGAAGAGCGTGGTTTATGTCTGATGTTGATTTAGCTTTATTCATTACTTGTAAAACATACACGTCTTTGAAATGGATTAGTCTGGCTGAGACTGTGTAAGACCATCTATTGGTTAGTCTGGCTGAGACTGTGTAAGACCATCTAATGGCGTCGTGGAGAAACAAGAGCCACCGTGCAGAGATACGGGCCGGATGAACAAGGGTCCTGTTTGGACTGGATGGTATTTGTTCTCAACATGTCCCTGTCACTCTCACATAAAATATTCAAGGAGAAGTGGCTACCCTGTGGGCCGCACCATAATAGCCTCCCTCACCCACACCCATTGATGGCTACCTGGTCCCCCCTCACCCCATTTATATATTATTACCTTATCCCACCCACATAACTACACTATCTCCCTTCCCCCTTTACATTGCCACTTTATCACC
>RQTK01000344.1:29873-36636 GCA_003991915.1 Elysia chlorotica | reverse complement strand
ATGTATGTATGTATGTATGTATGTATGTATGTATGTATGTATGTATGTATGTATGTATGTATGTATGTATGTATGTATGTATGTAAATTATAATGAGTTTTTTTTTCTCAGACCAAACGAACGTCTGGAGAAGGACTTGACAGAGCTACGATTTCTCATAGACTTTTTCAACACGTAAGGCAGTTTATAGATTAGCTTAATGGAAACTCTATGAGTAGATGCGTTTTTAAATATATATAAACACAAATACAACTGTCGGGATACGAAATACATTAAACACAAGATAAGGTACTAATCTTTTCAATATCATTACAACAAATATTGTTCAAAAATGTTTTTTCCTACTGTCTCTTTCTTAGGTAAAATAGATGAACACGTTGTATGGGAGAAATAATGTCAAAAGTTTAAATGTCCCTAAAAGCAAGTTACAAAGCGGATTAGCTATGTTTCTTCTATGTAGCTTGAAAACTATCGCCCTATCGTCTAGTACTTACTGATTCAAACAAATGAACTGCAACTAAAACTAATCATCAAATTAGTTTCAACTACCCGGGCGCAAAAGTGTCTCCATCCGCAGGGAAAACTTTTCTTTTAAATATTTTTTTTCTTCATAGACACCACAGAGTAAATGTCAAACGGGATGTGACTTGTTCTATCCTTTCTCCACCTCTCTTTCTATCTTCTCCCTCCCTCTCTCTCCCCCTCTATCTGTCCCCCCTTTCACCATCTCTCTCTCTCTCTCTCTCTCTCTCTCTCTCTCTCTGTTGATATTTATCCCTGATAACTAATCATCGCCTTGGTTATTATTATGTCTTGTTGCATTTGAATTAGGAAGTAGAAAGACCACCCTTTCACAATATTATTAAGGTGACAAATNTCATGTTTCGCAAAACCCCCCCCCCCCCCCCCGCTGCTCTCTCCGCACAGACAAGCCCAACTGGACAGTGGACGGCGGCGCGGACACCCCAGGACATCCCGGCCCGAGCAGACAATCACGGTGCCGGATGGCGATGATCTCACGAGGCCGATAACCGTCATGTGAGCCGCGACTACATTAGGAGTATCGTGTGGCTTTGTTTGCGTCCGTCTGTCTCGGGGGATAATGGGGTTTTTTGCGCCTGGTAGAGTCAGTGAGTGTCTGAATGGCACCTCCTGTGGTGGCTGAACAGGCCGAGTCGGGAGCGGCAGATCCTGTTGCAATTCCTGCAGGTGAATTTGGCGTCAGTTTATCCGGGTACTGCAACTGATGCTGCCCCCTGGCGTCTCTTTGTCTCTCACTGATCCATTCTTCTTCTCTCGCACAGCTTTATGCCACTCTACACTGTCACTGTCAGCCGCCAGGCATCTGGGTAAGGAGCCGAGGATTCAAGGTATCGTATGGACGCACCTCCATATTTAGCCTCCCAATCCATGATGTTAGCCTGCCATACTCAGCATGAGCTGTACCATATCCTCTATCAAGCTTTGTAAAATGGCAGTGAATGACTGCATGGTCGGTTGTCTCAGGACTGTTATTGCACCGAGAGTCAAACAGAGAAGACGACATGCAGAGTTACGACTTAAGGCCGAGAATTATAATTATGTATAACACGCCCACAATAGAAGGTAGCATACAGAACCACAACTCACACACAATGACGAGACAGCCAGATATTTTGTTTGATACAATGTTGCGCGGGTTGATACGCTCTGGTGCTAGCACCTTTTTGTATATCAGCACACCTTTCTTTTCAAAATAATAATAATTAATATCAAAGCTTTTAACCTATTCAAACTTTTGGAAATTCCCTAAAATAGTGCGCACACAAGAAGGGGCCTAGGATTGCGCGTTTTGTAAAATCTTAAGAAGAGATGATGGCGGGTAATGTTCAGGACCTTTCTCGGGGTTTCTTGATATAGCTAACTAGGCCTAGAGAGTCCTAGATCTGTGGTTTCTGTATGTTAGAACAGAGCGTGGTAGTATGAAAGAAGATTGATTGATGGTTTTTGTAGAGAGAGAGAGAGAGAAGTGTTTATACTTCTGATCATATTGTAACATCCTGCCACAGTGAGCGCTGTCATTGAGATCCATTAAAGATCTAGATTCATAGTTGTCAGTACTGATTTAGATCTAGACATTCTTGAGTTGTATTATTAACCCTCAGACATGGCGTTTACCAATAAAGTTAAATTATTGCGTTTCTACAAAGGGTTTCTAGTAATCTTTATTTTGTTAATGTTAATAAGATAGTTTGTCCGACTCTACGTTAAGATAGTGTGTCCAAGTCTACGTGAATTATAATTATTTTACAATTGACCTACAGCAGGGACTAACCTCATCGAATAAAAGTCACACTCTCCGGTAAATATTGCTCATTTCTTTACAAAATCCCTCAGACCCAATAAAATGGCGAATTCGAACGTTGAACATAATGAAATAGTTGCGTATGTCTACAGCTCCACGATTAGGCGGCCCATCCAGGATTCAAGCCCATTATTGGCAGCATAAACTGTAACATATTCTCTCTCAAATTTCATTCAAGTTTATTAAGGGATTATAATAATATTTTATGAGCTGCTCGGTAATAGTGCCTCTGTCGTTCTCTACTGGTTGGGTCGGTATCAGTATAATGTGACCGGGTGAAACAAGAGTCTAGGGAGTAAGTGCAACGTCGCCTTAGCTTAAGACTCATTGTAACAATGTAAGGATAAGAAGGCTTACGACGAGTCGTAAATTACTGCGACGTTGTACTTCGGCCCCAGGACTCGCCGCCCTGGTTTGTGTGTGGCTGCACGTAAACTATCAGACGCAAGTCTTGGAGTCCGTCTACAATATATCCTATATAGTGCTGACATTGGACGTTAAGCATCAAAACAAACAATGTCTCAATTCTGTACTCGGAATATTATTTAATTAACCTTTTCATGAATTTTTTTTTTAAAATAGGCTAAATTTTGGATGAGCGCCAACGTTCTTATCGCTTCTCCAAACGATTTAAAACATTCTGTGCGCTTCAGATTAGCTCTGAAATGTGTAACTGTTGATGAATTCACGCCCCCCCCCCCCCCACCCTCTCCCACCTCCAGGGCCAGATCGTGCATGTTCCGGCTGGGCGGACACTGCAACACGGAGCACCTGGACAAGGCCATGCGTCAGAAGGCTTACCTCGCGTCCTCGGACTCTCCGGGCCGCAAGAGGCGGAGCCTGCGCGACGTCCTGACCAATCAGATCTCGAGAAAGTGATAAAAACAACACGTCTAATTTTCCACAGAAGGTGAGGCGATGATGGTCATCAACCCCTTCTTTTTTAGCTGGACTCATAGCCCAAATTAGTGATGGCCTATAGCTCTGACATAGCCCCTAAGACCTATAAAAGTTAAGCCTTGCTGTATGAGGTTTAAAACACTATAAAATCATCATTCATCATTTCGGGATTTATTTTCCATCACACGATCCCCCCTCACCCTCCCCCGTTAATTTGTTTTCATATAAAGTCTTAGTCAAACAAACTTATCTCAGCAAAGAGATTTTTTAATATCCCTAACTAAGGTGAGCACATGTTTGCTAACTTGCATTACAACTGTTTCGACTGTTGTTTCTTTTTCTAACGTTTAGAGCGAGTGTTGTTTTAGCAGGACGTTAATTATCAAGTATTTTAACGGTTGTAATTTTTGTTGTTCAAATGTTTTACAATGCGATTTTATTTTTACTCGTTTTTTTTTCGCTCCACAGAATCCACCAACTTAATCCATCATCATTTCTAAGATCTTGACCGTTGAATGGAGTTTTGTCTCTGTGCATTTGTTTTGTTTTACTTCTAGATATTACATTTCCAAATTTTCTCTATTTTTGTGCAATTCTAATGAAAAGGAATTTGTTCTATTGTGCTTCGTTTTTCTGTTTTAACATTTAAATTGGCTCTAAAAATATTTATTTTGTAAAGAAGTCCATCATTATCTTTATTTAGACTTTAAATTGCCGTGAGATCTTTCGCATTGGTATGACAAACACTACTTAAAACATTGTAAAAAGCTTGATATATAGCAAATGACAAAAAGAGTTGGGGGGTAGCAAGAAGGACAAAGAGATACGGTAGAACATGTTCAACAACACCAACCATCAAGGCACTCTAGTGAGAGTGATAATTGTACTTCACTTGATTCAGATCTTCTTTGCTCTGCATTGATAAAGCATTATTATAAATATATCTTTATTTCCAGTTGGTTGATATATATTATTATATATTATTTCAAAACTTGCTCTAAAAATATTTATTTTGTAAAGAAGTCCATCATTGTCTTTATTTAGATATTTCAAAACTTTCGAAAAATGCTAGTTCATCATCTTTTATTTCATTAAATTATTGTTTATTTTAATTTTGTCCAAAATGTATTGGCCTTTGTGTTTAAAATAAAATACTGTGGTGTTTAGAGGCGTGTATGTGTGTGCTTGTATGTAGATTATATCTCACATTCTTCCAGTTATTGTTTCACCATTTTACTATAGTGCAGTCTACTTCACCGAATTCGGGCGAGCATCTCGCCTGTCAAACGACATATATACAGTTCAGTCCATTTTCTAAACACACTTCTTAAGAAATCCCACATTGTATAACCATGTATTCTTTTATTGGGCAAGATCTAACTGCGAGGCGTTATTTTAATGTGAACCTTCGAAGTTAAGGTTGTAGAAATATCAGAAATGCTTCGCCGTGTCTGAGGTGAAAAAAATAGACTTATATCTGGTAACTAGGCCCACGCTAATCAACACATCCCCTGTTGACTTATCTAGAGTGGACATTTATAGTAATCACTGGTCAAGCGAGAGATGTCTAGACGTAGTCGATTTGCTTCTACAGCCACTCGGCGTACATACTTGTAAGAAGCTCCTTTGTTCAAAATCATCTAATTCCAACGGCCCGAGTTAATACAAGAGATAAGACTGTACTTGCCTTGCTTCCATTTCAGCAATAAATTGCATTTAAACCTACGATTCAATCTACAATTCTGTGTTGAATTTTTAATGATTATTCAGTTATGATTGTGTTGTGTTGTAAAGTTGACTGTAGTCAAAGAGTGTAATATTGAAAACTACATTTAAAGTAATGGCCAACAACACTGATGTAATCATTAACTGATACACTCTGCGATCTATACTGATCAAAATCTTTTTTAAAGACATCGAATTGATCACAATTGTTCTAGTCTAAGTGATTTACATCACGTATTATACCACCAATAATTGTATACATCATAATTAACATCTTTCCCTTTTTATCACCATGAATCATCATCATTATCATCATCATCGTCATCCTCCTCATCCTTCTTCTCCTCCTACTCCTCCTTATCACCATCACCATCTTTATCATGATCATCATTATCATCATCATCATCATCATCATCATCATCATCATCATCATCATCATCATCATCATCATCATCATCATCATCATCATCATCATCATCATCATCATCATCACCTACGAACGTCACATTGTATACTGTTTTAACTAACCACCAAAAGAATATGTATTGTCAAAGACATACTGTTATTATAATTATCATTACTACCTTACTTTTCATAAACATTCGTCATCCTCACCATCGTCATCATCCTAAACCTTGTTACAAATGTGTAATAACTTCATTTATTTCACATAAAAACTATGGACAACAACAAATTAATTAATGCCGCTGCTTTCTTTTTAAACAGCTGTAGAGACGATTTCATCTCTTCAGGTGATTTTTAAGCAAAATAAGTTCAACTCATTGCAAAAAGCGAAGCATGTTTTCAGAAAGAAAAAAATCAAAGAATAAACAAAATGTTTAGATAAAATGTGACTTTAATTTCATTGCAGAACTTAAGACATGAAAGAAAGAAAAGACAATAGACGAATGCCGATTTTGAAAAAAAATTATAATATTATACAACTTGAGACCGAAACGTTTGACCAAATAAAAAAAAAAACAGAATTCATGAAAATATCTTGCCTTTATAGATCAAACTTCTTATTTCTGACATAAACAGCAACAGCAACAACAACAACAGCAATAACAACAACAACAACAACAACAGTAACAAAAACAACAACAATTCTATTAACGTACTTCGACAACAGCAGAAACGAAAGTTCAAGACTTAATACAAAGCAGTTTTTCAAGTTTACATAAAACAAGTTTACATAAAACAATTACATTTTTTTACATTTTTATGCGCTTATTATTGAACAATATATTATTGCTCCAAATTTTGTAATGTATTTTTTGCTTTTGTTCAAACGGAGATTGAAAGAGACAGAGAAAGAGAGCGCGACCAATATTATGAATACATGCGAAAAAAAGCGATAAAATTACAACAATTAGATTTAACTTATCATTATACCTAGTCTTAAGTAGCGTTTTTTCTATCTTATTAATTTATCATAATGTTTCCTAAGGTAAACCCTAACGCCAGATGGACCACAGTTGTTATGAGTGTACGATAAGTGGCGTGAATTTTTTTTACCCTTGCTGTCACTTGTACTGTGACTCTTAAAATATCACTGTGTGACAGTCTTTCTTTCCTACTGTTGGCAACAGACTTTACGCTCCGTCGTTGCACAACCTATCTCAACCATTGACTACTGGTTCCTTCTGAAGTTGGTGTGGATTTAATATGTAATGAAATATGTATAATTCCTCTAGACCTAGACGAAACAATTCCTATTCTGTGTCAAGGAATTTCTCTTCCTTGCCTGTGTAGGTCACGGCATATCCTTTCTCGTTGGCCTGGCAATTTTGT
>RQTK01000344.1:17373-27373 GCA_003991915.1 Elysia chlorotica | reverse complement strand
AACAACACCAACAACAACAACAACAACAACAATAACAAAACAAAAAGCACAGCCAGTAGCAAGCGCATCGTTCAAGCAGAAGGGGCAACATTGGTCTCGGCATCACAAACATAGCCAACCATACGTTGCACATTCTTTTTGTATTGGTCCTAAATTGCCAATACTACTTTCCAATGCAGTTGGTGTTTGTCATGCATCAGCTTTTTTAGCGATGGTGTGGTTGTTATTGTTGACTAATATTGTTGTTGTTCGTGTTTTTTGTGGCTGTTTTTGATAATATTCTAGATACTGATGACAATGGTGATGGTTGAAGTGGTGTTGTAGTGGAGATCAATGTGTTGCTGGAAGGATTCTCTATATTATAGGTGCAGTTATTTTTGTTGTTGAGTTGTTATTCTTCTTCGTCTTCTCCTCTTCCTCCTCCTCCTATACACCCTAAACTCTCACTGGACTCTTGCTAGCTAAGATGCTTGCTTTTGTCGTGGACAGTAAGTTCTTGCTTGGCCTGACTCTATCTCTCTATTTCTCATCAGATTTTAATTTTCAATTCTAAAATTAATTTCACGTTTGTTTACAGCTCTGTCTGGAGATTGGAGTTTTGAATTTGGTTTTGCACGATTTTCATTTCAACTCAAACATATTTTATCTCGGCAACATGCGTGTCTGTGGTGATTCGAAAAACACTGAGAAAGGACGAAGAAAAGAATGATGATGGAAAAAGAAGAGTGAGAAGAAGAAGAAGAAGAAGAAGAAGAAGAAGAAGAAGAAGAAGAAGAAGAAGAAGAAGAAGAAGAGTCCAGTGAGAGTTTAGCGTGTATTAGTCCACCGACATTGCTAGACCAGACGCATTCAAGCTGCTGCGTCATTTGGTGGAGTAGCAAATCTGACATGTCTGAAACAGAGAAGCACAGGGCAGTCAGGGGCAGTCTGCAGACAGACAGACAGACAGATACTGAGACAGACAAAGACACAGATGGACGGACATACAGATTAGGAGACAGACATATAGACAGACAGACAAAACATGCAGGGATACAGTCAGACAGACAGACTGATGGATGGAATGATAGGCAGACAGATAGTCAGACAGACAGACAGACAAATTGTGAGACAGACAAACAGACTGGCAGACTGACGGACATACAGATTAGGAGACAGATATTGAGACAGGCAGACAAAACATGCAGAGATACAGTCAGTCAGACAGATAGATAGATAGAAAGATAGCCAGACAGACGCACAGAAAGAAAGCCACGCAGATAGACATAAAATCACATGCCCAGGGAGGCGGTATGAGACTTACAAAACCTAGCACAGATTTAAGTAAGGGACGCAAGACAAGTTGTCCGACTCTTTATTTATGTTAACATGCCTGTAAGATTATTTTATTGCCATTGTCTCCTCATTGCCTCCTCGTGGTCTAATGCAAAGTCAAGAGAACTTTGTTAAATAAATATTGAAAAAGTAGGTAATCCGTCAGATGCTCTCCTTAAAAGGGGATACATGTATAAAGGTGGAGGTCGTGGAAAATGAATGCTACATTTCAGTAAAAAAAAAATGTAACAACAAAGAATGGTCTTCAGCCCGAAGTGTGTTAGTACAGCCAGCTCACAGCGATACAAGAGTATCAGTATAGGTGAGTTAGAGAGGATAATAATAATGAAATAGATCATTAAGTTAATAATGAAATTTGCGAATAAACGTTGAAATAAAAAGGGGGAGGAAAGCAAAAGGAGTCCTGTGATAAAATAAACAAATAAACAATGTATCTGACAAGGGGGGCAATAAGGAGTATTACGAAAAGGGTCTAAATAGTAAAAATTATCTGCGATACCTCGAGGTACAAAGGGGAAATAATCGAAAATAATTTTGAGGGGATGAGGGGAAAGTATCGAAACAATTCTGAGGGGATAAGGGGAATTTATCGAAAAAAATCCCGCGGAAACGGGGGGAAGCAATCGAAAAATAAATCGTCTGTTGATGAAAGGGAACAATTAAAAAAATCATTAAGCGATTATCCTGATGGTGAAAAAGTCAACAGGAAAACGACTCAACACCGAAAAGTTCGATAAAAATACTCCGAGAGAAAATCATCATTGAGAGACCGAAACATACGCAAAATTGACGAAAATCATTGGAAATGAATTAATTTTGTATAAAAGCACAAACCACACTGTGTGAGAAAATGGCCTATTTGTTTGTAAATACGTAAGAACACTGTGCAAAGTTATCAATCAGATCTCTTATACTAAATCAGTCTCAAACGTGTTTCATTCGTTTCAACATAACCCCCCCACACACACACACACACACAAAACTTAATAAGTGGAGTGTTGTTTAGAAGGAAAATAGTTAGGGTTAGCACACTCGTGAAAAAAAAGGTGGGCAGTAACTAGAGACACGACAATAATAACAAGGCCTGACATTTTAAACAAGAATAAATATTGAAACAGAATACCTTTTTGAGATATTTAATTTTCCCACTCTTTAAAAGTTTTTTTTGACCTTTATATATCTAGTAACTTTAAACAGCCTGTTGCACATCTTTACGTTTTAGTTGCAATTGAGAACACTGTCTAAAGCACTAGTTTTTTTTTTAGAGTTTCTAGACGGCTTGTTGTAGTTTTAAGTTCTCCTTACACATGACACTCAACCCTGAAAGTTTTTACCAGTAGGACTGCCTGCTCAAATCCCGAAACCTTCATCACAAACGCCAGTGGCTAGACGCAAAACAAGAGAGCAGGTTGGACTTTTAGTCCTACTGGCATAGAAAACGATGGAATCGACTCGAAATTATATCTTGGATTCTTTCATATGACTAGCATAGTGATCTTGGTGTCAACTAATAATTATGGTTGCCTGGGTGTATGCATACAACAATCTAACTGTTCAACAAAGTTACAAGCGCAATAGGGCTAATCTTCATATCGCTTTTGAGATATAAAAAGATCTAGTTATAATTTCGCCTGGCCTGCAGATAAACTAGCTATAAGACTTGGTATTTGCTATTAGAACATGATGTGGTAGTATTGCATCGTTATATTTGTGTGGCAAATTCTCTTCTGAAAAACAAACAACAAAACAGCGTAAAACCAAGATGCCAATGGAGCAAAAATGGAAGTCACAAACACTATTGATTATAAAGTCAAATAGAATCTGAGGTTTCCACAAGGAACAAGCCAAGTCACCATTATCATACACGTTAATCAAGGACTGCTATTTATCATAACTATTTTGTTACAATATACAAGGTGTTTGTGAGAGATAATAAGACTGAACAAAAATGCACTTCGGATACCATTCTTACCTTAATACGAGAATGATTTAATAGAAATAATTACGCCAGTGATTCTTAATAGTGTTTGCTTTTAGAACCCGGGGTGACTTGGCCTGTGCGTTAGGAAGCATCAATGGAAACGAAAGAAATGGAGATAACCAGGTTGGATGCCATGCAGGTCGCAGATGCAGGAGATGCTCCCATCGACGTCTTCACCAGCAAGTCTGTCGGCCATAGATGTTAGGCGTACACAAAGCTACTTTATCTCACTTGGCCATCGACCTCTATTCCGGCAGGATTGATATAACAATTTGTCAAGGCCTAACAGATGTTCTATATCTCGCCTACCATCCATCCCTGAGGCTAACAATCCTTTTGGTGTAGAAATCAGTAGATTTTATTCACCGATTTCTATACCGACAGGATTGATACAACAAGTTGTCAGGGCCATATAGGTCTTCTTTTTTTTTCCTTAGTCGCGGCGGATGAAAAGTGGGGTCAAAGAAGATTTGGCAGTGGTTATGGCTTACAGCCCTTCTAATAAAGAAGTCGATGGAGCGAGCGTTTGGGGGTCGCCTGACTTACTTGCACAGCATGATGCCGTCCCTTAACGATCTGTGCAGTTCCTTGAAGAAATGGGAGGGCTGAGGGCGCAAGTAGGTCAGGGTCAAGGTCCGTGGGTGGGTAGGGAGGGAGTGGGTGGGTATGAAAACAAAGGTTAAACTCAAGGTCAAGGTGAACGTTAAAGGTTAAAAATAGAAATATTTATAAAAAAAAATATGAAGGAAAAAAAAGAAAAGAGGGCACGAAAATGAGAATAAGGCTAACATGAGATTAAGTATCTACAAATCACACAAAGTGTCAAGTATATAGTCGTGTATTACCAGCTACCGAGACTTGAGGGAAAAAAACATGCCAGGTGATATGAAATACTGAAGTATGAATCTGTGTAAACTTCTATATATAAATATTGGCTTAAAACATGGGTGGTCACGCCAAAGCATGTAAGAATCTCCAAGCCTAGTGTTTATAGATGATCTGTAAAACATTCTTGTCCTGAAAAAAACGTGTCTTTACCCGGACAACTCTACCATCTGTACGGGATCTTATTTCCAAAAGGACAACCCTATCATTTGTAAGAGATCTTAATTCCCGAAGGACAACTCTACCATCTGTATGAGATCTCATTTCCCGAAGGACAACTCTACCATCTGTAAGAGATCTTATTTCCCGAAGGACAACTCTACCATCTGTAGAGATCTTATTTCCCGAAGGACAACTCTACCATCTGTAGAGATCTCATTTCCCGAAGGACAACTCTACCATCTGTACGAGATCTCATTTCCCGAAGGACAACTCTACCATCTGTAGGAGATCTCATTTCCGAAGGACAACTCTACCATCTGTACGAGATCTCATTTCCAGAAGGACAACTCTACCATCTGTACAAGATCTCATTTCAAGAAGGACAACTCTACCATCTGTGAGAGATCTCATTCCCGAAGGACAACTGTACCATCTGTACAAGATTTTAGAGTTGGAAAACTTCTGTAAATTTTAATTTTCAAATCTGTAAGGACAACTCTACCGTCTGTATGAGATATCATCCCCTGAAGCAAAAGCCTTTCCGACTGTATGAGATTCAGTTCCTGGACAACTCTACCGTCTGTTAGAGATTTTATTTCCTGGCGGACAACTATGTGTACCATCTTCATAGAATGGGAAACAAGATTAAAGTCAGATATAAGAAAACTTTTTAGTGTCATAGATCTTTTAAACCTTATAGTTTAACTTTGCTCATTGTTTTTTCCTTCTTTGCATAACACAGATCTATTTTTATATTAACCTGAAAAGCGTTAAGAAATATCATAAATGGTATTAGTTTTCGCTCTCACTAAAACTACTAGAGAGTGTTGATAAAAAAGAGGCTATAACATGATATAAGATAACTAGTGTGTCTTTAGAAAGAACACACTACTATATCACAGAGGGCTTGTCGGTTCCATGTTTGCCTCCTTGCGCTTGTAAAAGATTGCGCCGCGAAGAGTTGGGCTTTAGCAATCATTGGAAATAGCGCTATAGTTGGGCTTTAGCAATCATTGGAAATAGCGCTCCCTCTAAAAGATTTTCCGGTTTAATATAATGAAAGACAAGGCTGCCCTAAAAATATTATGTTATTGGTTTTTGTTATTTCTTTTCTCTAGCATGATTCTGCTCACCGAGCTCTCTAAGGTCGTAAGTACAATGTGTCAGTAAGTTTCGACTCGTCTTATGAGAATAAGAAGTCTTAAGACGCGTTGTAAGCCAATGCTGCGTTGTACACACGACTCCTAGAGCCGTAAGTACAACGTCGCGGTAGCCTATGACTCGTCCTAAACCTTCTTGTTCTCTTATTGTTACGACGCGTCGTAAGCTCTCACGACGTTGCACTTACTACCCCTAATCTTCGTACATTATCAAAGAAAGTTGCCAAAAAAATAGGGAGTTCAGCAAAACAAGAGAATAACTGTGACCCTAATGGCGTTGCTTGAAGGCGAGTGTTAGGAAATGAGACTTACGATCTCCTCATGGTCCTTTCCAACCACAGCGTTGATCCACACCATGATGGAGTTGGTGGTTCCGCCTGACTCGACCTCATCGTATCTCTGGGGAAAAACAATGGATGGAAGTTGAAGTGAAGAATCCAACACGCATTACTTGCTATGTCCGTCTGTCTGTCTTCCTCCCTCTTCCTCTCTCTTTCTTCCTCGCTCTCTATCTCTGCTTGTCTGTCTGCATCTCACACTCTCTCTCAAGCTCTCTCTATCTATATGTCTATCTCTATCTGTCTTTCTCTCTGACGCTCGCTCCCTCTCTCTTGCTCTCTCAGCCCCTCTCGGTCCCCCTCTCTGTATCTCTCTATGTATATGCCTATTTCTCTGTCTCTATATCCTGTTCTCCCTCGGTCTATTTCTTTCTCTTTCTTTTCCGAATATCTGTGTGTGTGTCTCTCTCTGCCTGTTTCGATATATATCGCCCTCTCTCCCTGTAGTTCAGATAAAATTAAATGTAACGACAACTGTCCATTCAAAATACATCCACAAAACAAAGGCTAAATATCCACAAAACAAAGGCTAAATGATGGCGTACCTGCTCCAGCTTTCTGTCAATGTCGGCGGCAAGGCCAGATTTCTTCGCTCGGTGTTCGGCCATGACTGGGAGTATCATGGCTATTGTCGTCGATGTCATCATATTTATCTACAACATCGTCATCATCATCATCATAAGCAGCAGCAGCATTAGCAGCAGAAACAGCCGCAGTATCATCATCATCATCATCATCATCATCATCATCATCATCATCATCATCATCATCATCATCATCATCATCATCATCATCATCATCATCATCATCATCATCATCATCATCATCATCATCATCATCATCATCATCATCATCATCATCATCATTATCATCATTATCAACATCACCATCATCAACAATATCCTCATTATATTCATCATTAATATCACCACAATCATAATCGACATCATAATAATTATTATCATCAATACTTTTAAATACTACATAGTGATACCTCAACTGCATTAACACAGAAACACTGCCTTAAAAACAGAAACCAACGGGGACACAAAGGAAGATAATAAGTTATAAAAAGTAAAACTGGTGCCACTAAAAAATTATTTGTACGATACCAGACGATTAGGCACTAAGCTATGGATTTGAATTGTTGGTAAATTTAAGTAGATGTGGACCTGGGGTATAGAGAATCCAGTTCAGTAATTCATTAGATTTTGAACCACAAATATTGTGGATGGATCCCACAACTAAAGTCTGACAATTGTACATGAGAGTCCTGTCTCATCCGGTTACAAAAACATGAAACAGTATAGACCAAAATCAGACAGATATTTTTAAACCGATGGTAGGTTTCGAATCACAAACCTCCCTATTGGGATGTCAACGAACATCCATCACTTGCGCCACTTAATCCCCCCCCCCTCTCCCCTACCGCAAGAACAGGAGCTCTTGATGAGATGACTTTAAATCAATCCTTCAAACATTTCCTCTTGGTTGGTGGTAGTGTAGACAAGGTATTTTCTGTGTCTGTTGTTTATCATTGTCGCTGATGTTGTTGATTGGTTGGTTGGTTGGTTGCGTGTTTGTTGTTGTTGCTGTTGTTGTTGTTGTTGTTGTTTTGTTGTTGTTGTTGTTGTTGTTGTTGTTGTTATTGTTGATTATGACGTTTTTGTTGTTGATTATAAGGTTCATTTTTTTTATTCCTATTTCGATTGTTCACATTTCTAACACCTCTACATATGCACTCCACTCCATGCAAACTCTCTCAAATGGACGTATCTATTTTCATTATTGTGTAAATATGCCTTTCTTAAAGTTGAGTCAAAACATAGCTGATCCAGCAAAAGTTGAGCATTCTATTCTTAGACCCAAATCTAAAACAGGAAAAGTTTCCTGCGGCAGGTGAAGGGATAGGAGAACATCTGTGTTTTTGGGTGTGTGTTGGTGAATGTATTTAGATGTGTATTGGCGTCTGCGTTGGTATATATGTATTCGGGTATGTGTTAGTGTGTGTGTTGGTGTACCTGCATGTGTAAGTGTGTATGTGTGTGTTTTGGTGTGTAAAGTTAGCGTATGCGTGTGTGTGTACATGTTAGTGTATGCGTATACGTGTTAGTGCGTGTGTGTGTGTGCGTGTTGGTGTATGTCCCGGTGCCTTAATGTGTCTGTATAAGATAGTTAACGGATCGCAGACACATCATTCTAGGTGTGCGCGCACCAGGTAAGTTCTAACAAGAGCCAAGTAGGCAAACATAGGTGGGAAATGATGCCCCCCTTCCTTATCCAAAACCCCAACACTCTACCCCCTCCCATAGCCCCCCCCCCTCTTTCAGCACTAGTGTAGCCCGGACTGGGAGTGAGTAATGTTCTCTGGTATGCGCTCACCTCAGACTTCTGAGTCTTCCTGCCGTCTACCTGGTGTTTGAGCCCCCAGGGCGCTGTATCTAAATTTAGCAATGCACAGAGTTTGTGCCCGAGAACCGAAGATTTTAAATATACGTTCTTTCCAAAATTACCTTTCCTACTCTCCATCTCTCTCTTTGCCTCCCTCGCTCATTCTTTCCTCCCCGTGCCTCTCTATATCTCTTCTATCTCTCTCTCTCTCTCTCTCTATCTCTCTCCATCTATTTTAACCTATCTATTGTTCTATATTAGTTATTTATCTGCCTATCTGTCTATCTATCTATTCCATATAGCTAAGTATTCACATGTTTATCTACCCGTCTATATATTTGCCTACCTTTTTATTTATCCTATCTCTCTATCTTCTTTCTTTATCTTTTCAACAAAAAAAAACCCTGTCGAACCTAATAGCTTATTTACTATAATATTATCTTGTGTGTTGCTCCTACACGTAGGAATTATGTTTGATTCTCCTCAACTTCTTCCCAAAAAGGGGTTTAAAAAACATTGAGAAAGATAGATAGATAAATAGATAGATAGATATATAGATAGATAGATAGATAGATAGATAGATAGATAGATAGATAGATAGATAGATAGATAGATAGATAGATAGTAGAGAGAGAGAGAGAGAGAGAGAGAGAGAGAGAGAGAGAGAAGACGGCAGACATGTAGAGACAGAGACAGAGCCGGATTGTGGGTAGGTGAGAGGAAGCAAAACACGTAAGGGAGGGTGGCAGAGAACCATCATTCTGTGCGTTCCAGAGTTCTATTTTTTTTGTATTGAAAGTAAAAATAATGTAATAGGACAAGTCTAGATCTAGATTCAGCATCTCTCCACTAGCAATTCTAAGTAACTTCCGGACAGGCGCACATCACCTGGCCTATCCATGTCGGTTTGAAATAGGATGCGAACACGAAGTATTGTCTTAGCGAAAGTGTGCAGTATGGACGATGTCCGAGTTAGTGAAGGGTAGAACATTAATTTGGACAAAAGGGGAAGGGCACGAAAATCGCCACGATATTTAAGATTGAGAGAGGTATAAATAGACAGATAGATAAAATAGAGAGGGAAAGAGAGATGGGGGAGAGAAACAGAGATAAAGAGAAAAAAGAGATATAGATAGAGAGACAGAGAGATAAAGAGAGCGAGGTAGAGAGAGAACGAGAGAAAGAGAGAGAGAGAGAACAAGAGAGAGAGAGAGAGAGAGAGAGAGAGAGAGAGAGAGAGAGAGAGAGAGAGAGAGAGAGAGAGAGAGAGAGAGAGAGAGAGAGAGAGAGAGAGAGAGAGAGAGGGGGGGGGGGGGGGCGAGAAAGAGTTTACATTCCAGCCACCATGTGAAGTTAAGATCATGTTTGTATCTTGCAAAATATTCGATGTTATGGAATGAAAAGTAGTCTCTTTGACTTATTTTTAATAGGGTTACTGATTAGTATTCAGTAACAGCAGTAAGGAAAGTTGTATATTTTAACAACTCCCAGAGCTTAGACCATCAAACGTTGTTCATGTGAAACAGTCACGAAGCCTAAAGTGAACACATATGTGTAGCTATATATAGATCTGTACCTCTTTACATGTCCCAGATCTGAGGTGGATCTAAGGTAATAACCTACGAGATGGAATTATCTTAACATTCTGCCCGACCCGGGCTTATTATTTTATCTCCATCGCCTCCATTCCAACCTTTGACGCAAAACCTTATCTTTGACAGAATCCACCATCCTACAACCACCCAATC
>RQTK01000344.1:0-17233 GCA_003991915.1 Elysia chlorotica | reverse complement strand
CTCTCTCTCTCTCGCACGTGCCAAGTAGGGATTCTGGAAACGCTAACTTGACCTGCTGTAGATCAACAGTAGTGCCAACTTGACTAGCCAGCACTGTTTTTATTTATAGTCGGAACAATGGGATAAAATGCGTTACTGATACACTAATTTGACTTAAGGTTGGTAGGTTCAGAATCTCGACCGGCCTGGTCTGGATTTTTTTGGCACTGGAAACTAACCAAAGCTTATGGAAATAGAGCATTTCACAGCACAAAAAAAAAGGAATTGAAACGGCGAACTTTGCTAACTGTGCTGACTTCAGTCTTTCTAGATGAGTTGGACTTTGTGTGTACATGTAATAGATTCGCAGCTTAGGTTTGTTTTGTTTATGTGTTGTTGTTTTTTTATATGTGTAGATAAATGTTGTTCATTTGGTGCCCATGCATTACAATTAACCCTTGTTTTAGATGCACAGATTGGTCTTGTGCGTCTGCTAAAATGTTGGAGGTTCTGGTCGTAAAGATGATATTTTATGATACATCAAAATTATATATGCTTTATGTTTGTAGCGCATTGAAAAACAATAGAACAACACAACCAGTACTTTTCAATCTTTTTTTTCTCGTAAATTTCAAAAGTGCGATGCATTCGAAGGGGAATTAGAAAGGGTAAAAAAATGGAAAGAGGCCACACGAGACAAAGGCAAAACATAGCGATTCAGAGAGAAGGGGCGTCTTAAAGTAGAAGAGAGAAACAGGGGAGGGAGAAAGAGAGAGAGAGAGAGAGAGAGAGAGAGAGAGAGAGAGAGAGAGAGAGAGAGAGAGAAAATCGAGGAAAACAAGAAGTGAAATAAGGAAATCAATACAAAAAGATATTGTGGAGAGAGGTTTAGAGGGTAGAATGGGGAATAAATGGGGGGTGCCAGAAGTGGAATATTAACCTATTTTAGTTTATACAGTCCAAGTATACCCGCGTTAGACATGGGCTGGGATTAAATGGGTTAATGAAGCACATGAGTTAAAGACTCAATGAGGCTTGGTAAGAAAAACTCGCTAAGAGCTGTCGGAGCAGGAGGATAGATCTCAGCACTAAAACTCTTGATAGATTAGTTTGTAGGGTACATTAGATTTTTAAACAAACAAACATTATAATATTATTCTTGTTGAACTATTTACAATAACCTGCACATACACGTTTTTAAATCTAAGTGGGCGGGCAGGTACGACACATCCCTTCCATGTGTGTTGTGCATGTATTTATAATTATCTACATAGTACGACAGTAACGCCTTATAAGCTCTTTCTTGAGAGCCTAAGGGACGCCAAATTAGGAGAAGCTGTCTTATACCAAAGCTTTTGGATTGTGCAGCTAAAGATAAAGGGGGAGAGAGATAGAGAAGGAGAAACAGAGTGAGTGAGAGAAAAAACGAGAAAGAGATAGAGAGACAGAGACAGTAAGAGAGAGAGAGAGAGAGTGGGGGGAGGAGAGAGAAGTAGATCGAGGGAGACAAGAAGTGAAATAAAAATGAAAATCAATACAAAAAGATATTACGGAGAGAGGTCAAGGGGGTAGAAAGGGGAATAAATGGGGGTGCCAGGAGTGGAAATTAACCTTTTTTAGTTTATACAGTCCAAGTATACCCGCGTTAGACATGGGCTGGGATTAAATGGGTTAATGAAGCAAAGGAGCTCAAGAGTTAAAGACTCAATAGGGCCTGGGAAGAAAAACTCGCTAAGAGCTATCGGAGCAGGGGGATAGATCTCACCACTGAAACTCCTGATAGGTTAGTTTGTCGGGTACATTAGATCTTTAAACAAACACTATATTCTTGTTGAACTATTTGCAATAACTTGCACATACACGTTTTTAAATCAGAGCGGGCGAGCAGGTTCGACACATCCCTTCCATATAGTTGTGACAATTTAAGATAGTGCTAAATACCCTATACGTTGACTTCAAGTACATACACTCCAGCACAAAATCTATACAACACTGGCATATTGCCCTTTAAGAATGTGGTCAATTTTAGAAAATTGAAATAAAAATTTTTTCCAAAAAAGATTTATCTGATGTATTAAAATAGCCTTACAAGCTGTGAGTGTCACAGTGTTTGAAGTTTCTCCAATTACCATGCAGCTTGTGGACAGATGTGGAGGATTTAAACCAGGGAAAACCAGCGTCAACAGTAACACTAGGCGTGTGAGGTGCGATCAAGTACAGAAAGAGAGAGAGGGAGGGGAGGAGAGGACTAGAGAGAGAGAGAGAGAGAGAGAGAGAGAGAGAGAGAGAAAGACGGCGAGAGACAAAGAGGACAAATAGAGAGAATTGGCACAGATAGAGAGAGATACATAGGCAGACAGAGAGAGAGAGAGATACAGAGAGAGAGAGAAATAAAGAGAGCAAAACAAAAAGAGTGAGGCAGGTAGAGAGAGACAGAGAGATAGAGAGGCAGACAGACCAAAACAGAGAGCTAAACCTGTACCTTTCTATGGAAGATGTCTAATAAGGCTGCCCCAGCAAATATCTGTCTGTTTGTAACAGCGATGTTCATACCTTTGCCAACAGAATATAGGATAGAAGATAGAGAGCGAGGGAGTGCGATAGAGAAGGAGGGGGCCGAGAGTGATTATGTGAGTGGGAGAGATTCAAAGAGTAATAGCTCTAAAGAAAAAAAAAAGAAGATAATTTAAAGGCACTGGCAGATCAACTCTGTACAGGTAAAGTTCCTGATGACTCACGCCAGCCAGCGAACCACATCTTTCTCAAATACTGCTCACAAGCAGATTCGATAGATAGATAGAGAGAGAGAGAGAGAGAGAGAGAGAGAGAGAGAGAGAGAGAGGGGGGGAGAGAACCAGACACATCCGGATAGAGGAGCATTTTCCATAGAAAACTCACGCGAGTCCATGACGTAGATAGATCTGGACACTCTCTCTCGCACACACACGTACATGAGGAATCTAGATCTACAGTACACACACACACATACACACACACACAAAGACTCAAAGACTGAGAAAATGAGTGAGGTAAGGAACCAGTGCTGAAGGTGTGGGCATACATAGCTCAGTCCTGTATTATAGCACACACCACACAAACACGCACACACAGACAAACACATATTTACAAAGGAGTACTCAACGCACCACTCAGGAAAAATAGCTAGATCTACATTTTGCCAAAACTTTTCTTGCACTTCTATAAATCCTGAGAAAATTTGCAAGCTTAACAAAGTGTTCGGGGAATGCAGGGTTATGGATGGTTTAGAACCAAAATCCTTACGACAGTTTAAAAAGATGTTGAAGTAAAGAAAGATAGAGAGAGAGAGAGAGAGAGAGAGAGAGAGAAGTAGAAGAGTTGAAGTAGAAGAAGAAGAAGAAGAAGGAGAAGAAGAAAGAAGAAGAAGAAGAAGAAGAAGAAGAAGAAGAAGAAGAAGAAGAAGAAGAAGAAGAAGAAGAAGAAGAAGAAGAAGAAGAAGAAGAAGACAAGATAGATAGATGGGATATTAGGAAGAGATAGAGAGATAGAGGGAGAGGGAGAGAGAGAGAGAGAGAGAGAGAGAGAGAGAGAGAGAGAGACAGAGAGAGAGAGAGAGAGAGAGAGACAGGGGAAAGAAACAAAAAGAAAAAAGAGAGAAAGAATGTGACAGAGAACCTTACATGTTAAAACTAAAATCAATTCCTTCAATGTTCATGCATGCAATTCAACTCCTACACGGTTATGATTGTGTGCTTTCTGTGCTTTTCAACTGTACGACATCACAAAATAAAAAACAGCCAGTGCTACATACAGGAAAAATTATGCTTCTGTCTCAAATAAAAGGATTCTTCCTAATACTGGCAAACGTAGCGAGTCTGGTTTTGAATGGACTATAAATAATTTTGATTAGACTTCAGGAAAAAATCCTATACGACGGCAGATCCCCAGAAATGAAAACCCAGGACTAGACTGGTCAAATAATAGGCGGCCTACTAAATACTGATCAAACCAGTTGGGAAAATAGCAGCAGCTAGAACGGGGATCGAACTCGTGACCTTCAGATTAGAAGTTTCACGCTTTATGCCAGGACGGCCGCCCCACCCTCACCCCCTACCCCATCCTTTTTGTTCCCATCATTTCCAATTTCTATTATCTGAAAAGTTGTCACTCCGTCGATATTGGAACAGGCGGCCGGAAGTTAGTCTAGACCACCAGTAGCCAATTTGCTTACATTTTTTAAGAGGCTGAATAGAATCTTTGCTGAGAAACATTGCATGTTTGGAAAAAAAATTCTTAGTTATACAGCTGTCCGCAAATCCAAGAACGATTTTAAGAATTTTATTCGAACTGTTCCGTTTTGGCTGCAACGCCGCCGGCATTTCATTCGTTTCATATACATATTTTTTGTACATTTAACGTAACGTAATCTCCGGTCGGGAAAGTGGGAATCCCTCCTAGTTTAACACCCCTAGAGTTGTCTCGAACTCCGAGAGTGAGATAACCATGATTTGGTCGATCAAATTAATTGTACTGACACCAGACAAGCCAGGTGGGGGTTGCGGCTGCAGAATCGGGGATTGAATACACAAGCTCATGATTAGAATCTGTCCTTCTGTAGCCTCATCCTGTCCACTTCAGAGAAATATCATCAACATCACTTTTATAGTAAAGTAAGAGATTTAGGATCGTAAGTGCAACGTCGTGGTAGCTTAAGACTCGTCTTAAGATATAATAATACGAAGGAGTAAGACAGTTCGTAAGCTACTGCGACGTTGTACTTATTACCCCTATTAACACTGCGTGAATCCTTGTTCATGACAGTGTATACCACAGGCAAAATAGAGGGAAGAGGAGGGACAGGCAAACCCAACAGGAAGTGCTACGACGATCTAAGAGAGTGGACAGGGACCCATCTACATGATACCCACAGACTGGTGCAGGGTCGTTTAACATAGAAACATATGACACGCCAAAACCAACGGTACAATGACCAGCACCAGGTCTCGAGAATGACCCTATGCGGCGACAGGACCCCAGGGAGTGACATCCAGGACTGGATCGGTTACATTTTTATTAACACCGACCTGACCAGTGTAATAATATAGCCACTAGAGCGGGGTTCGAACAACGGATCTCCTTTGTCGGATACCGATACTCTAACCCTAACGCAACAGTGGAGCTTTTCCCAGCTCCTTGGTTGGATAATCTTTTTTCATTTTATACGACTTTGAATACCGCAAATTAAGGCCATATAATTAAGGCAGGCATTTGCCCTATTCACCTTTAACAC
The DNA here is from genome assembly GCA_003991915.1 of Elysia chlorotica. Lineage (NCBI taxonomy): Eukaryota > Metazoa > Mollusca > Gastropoda > Plakobranchidae > Elysia > Elysia chlorotica. The sequence goes on along the minus strand of RQTK01000344.1, from coordinate 11,985 downwards.
TTGGCTTACTAACCAATAGTATTAACCGTTTGCCACAATATAGACAACGGATAGCATGAAGGTAGCAAGAGGTATGAAAGAGGTAGCAAGAAGATAGCAAAAATGTTGTAAGGAGGTAAAAGACGGTAGCAAGAATTTTGTAAGGGGGTAACAAGACGGTAGCAAGAAGGTAGTAAGGAGGTAACAAGACGGTAGCAAGAAGGTAGTAAGGAGGTAACAAGACGGTAGCAAGAAGGTAGTAAGGAGGTAATGGCCCTATGCGGCGACAGGACCCCAGGGAGTGACATCCAGAACTGGATCGGTTACATTTTTATTAACACCGACCTGACCAGTGTAATAATATAGCCACTAGAGCGGGGCCCGAACAACGGACCTCCTTTGTCGGATACCGATACTCTAACCATAGCACAAGCGTGGCCCTTTTCCCAGCTCCTTGGTTGGATAATCTTTTTATTCATTTTTATGAATTTGAATACCTCAAATTAAGGGTATATAACCATGGCAGGTATTTACACTATTCATCTTTAACACTTGGCACACTAACCAATAGCATTAACCGTTTGCCACAATATAGACAACGGATAGCATGAAGGTAGCAAGAGGTATGAAAGAGGTAGCAAGAAGATAGCAAAAATGTTGTAAGGAGGTAACAAGATGGTGGCAAGAGTTATTAAGGAGGTAACAAGACGGTAGCAAGAAGGTAGTAAGGAGGTAACAAGACGGTAGCAAGAAGGTAGTAAGGAGGTAACAAGACGGTAGCAAGAAGGTAGTAAGGAGGTAACAAGACGGTAGCAAGAAGGTAGTAAGGAGGTAACAAGGAGGTAGCAATAAGAAAGCAGGAAGATAAAAAGAAGGAAGCGGGAAGGTAGGAAGAAGGTATCAAGGAGGCAGTAAGTAGGTAGCAAGGAGATGGTACCCAGAGATTACCAGCAGGGTGTCCGAAATTGGACTGATGGTACCTACAATACCATGGACATGCGATTGGATACCATTTTCCTTGACGAATAATGTCTATAATCGTATAGACATGAATAAAAAAAAATTCCGGATCTATATATAATTATTCAAGATGGACACAAAATTTTGTGTACAATTTCCCATAAAATCAACCTCCATGTTGATGATGGACACAAAATTTTGATATAGTTTGTCAGCTTCTACGGTATAGACAACAAGTAAACACAATTTGAATACCCCTATTAAAATTGATTATCAATATTCTATTGCCACATTTGCGATACGGCGAAATGAAAGACACACCAAGAAATGCTTCTAAACACCGCCTTATGTGTTTTCGGCTAATACTGGGAGCGCCGATAGATCAAGTGGTTAGAGTCCTGGACTGACAACGGGGAGTTCGCGGTTTGAATCTCAGCTGGCGCCTTGTCTCGTTATCGGATTTATACGGAGAACGCAACGTAATACAAAATTAAAGATTACTACCGGGTACTTTAGTAGGAGAATGTGCAATATCTAGTTACCAACGGCTCCATAAAATACGGTTTAGAACTTACCAATAACTCCAAATGTGTATTAGCCTTATTTGAAAATAAGTATATGAGGAGAAAACACGTTCTTTCTCAACTCAGTCTGATAATTATTATTGCAGATATATCACTTTATAAAGAGAAAACTTTGCCGCTACTCAAGCCTGGTTTATACTCTAATAATTATATATATGTATGAAGAGACTTACCTGGGGATGAAGGCTGAGAGATGGGGCGTCTACTTCTGCTCGGGCCAACAGGGAAAGTGTCAGACAGGCAGTTTCAGTGGCGAGACTAGTTCAACCCGGCTGCATTGGATTCACACGAAAACTATTTCAGACTCTCTCTATCTCTAGCTCTAGCTCTCTCCCTCTCTCTCTCTCTCCGCCTCTCTTGGTCGCTGGTCTCTGTTTTCTCTCTCTGCCCATCTCTCCCTTTCTCTCCACATCTCTCTGTATCTCTCTCTCTCTTTCTCTCTCTCTCTCTCTCTCTCTCTCTCTCTCTCTCTCTCTCTTTCTCTCTCTCTCTCTCTCTCCTTACTCTGGAACCAAACTGGATTGAGAGCAGGTGAGAGAACAGGTAAGTATAAGCAGTTCAAAGATGAAAAAGATTGAGGGGGGTGGGGGTGAGGGCGGACCGGAGGGGGAAAGTGGGTTGAGAAATACAAGAACTAGGAATAGAACTAGAGGAAGGGAAACACCGGGTAAAGAGACGCCGGTTGGACTGGTGGGGTAAGGTGCGATGCTCCTGCAAACCAGGTACACGGGCTCTGATTGGCTGCGACAAAACCTCCAAGTCTAGCTTAGGCCTAAGTCAGGATTCGGAGAGTAAAAAATTGGTGTGAAGAGAATTGAAGCACGGGTGTGTAATTAAAAAAAACGTATATAGTTAATCTAAACAGGCGATAACTGAAACACCAGTCTTCAAAAATGGAGCTATCATGCACATTTTGAAAAGCATATTAAATTAGAATTTGCTCAGGCGGTTTTTAGACCATTGTTTTACGCGATTTGAGAATAATAAAAATGGACGTAATGTAATCATTAAAAGATAGGCACATAGAGACGGAAAGAAACAGAGGGATATAAAGAAAAGAAAGAGAAAGAGAGAGAGAGAGAGAGAGAGAAAGAGGGAATGTGAATATCTTTCTGTCTTAACCATCAGCTCATCTTCGTAATGTAATTCAACGCCACCTTGCAAAATATCAATAGATTTTAGATAGGACCACGGTGATCTTTTCTACGAATAAAAAAAACAACATAAAAAGAGACTACAGATCTATCTTCGTGCCATGGGGGTAGGGGGCAAAAGAAATCACCACTAAATTTACACATCAAACAGTTTTCCCAGGTATAAGGTGCGATCTTACTCGCATGGATTTATTTAAAGAACGACATTCCTTAATGTTTAACGTATCAAATACACTATAAATGACTAAGAATGAATACTTTGTCCAAACATTTCGTTTTTTCCCCCATTTACTTAGAAGCATTTTAAAATTCAAATCGAGGTGTGCAGGACATGTTAAAGAGCTATTGCATTATTTAGACACCCTCTATGTGCTTCCGCTCGCCACTATTCCAAATAAGAGGTCCGCCGCGAAACTGCTATTCGGAATATTGTTCCGAATAATCACTTCGTTAAAGAGAGAAAGTGAGAGAGAGTGTGCGTGTGTTAGTGAGAAAGAGAGAGAGAGAGAGAGAGAGAGAGAGAGAGAGAGAGAGAGAGAGAGAGAGAGAGAGAGAGAGAGAGAGAGAGAGAGAGAGAGAGAGAGAGAGAGAGAGAGAGAGAGAGAGAGAGAGAGGGAGAAAGGGAGAGAGAGGGTGGGGGCTTTAACAGTCAAATAGACAAACGCATTGTTATGCAATGCACAAGAAAGGAAACCTAGAGACAAGTAAATTAAATATTAGCCACAGACACAGACAGAAATAATTTCTGAGAACTTTTATACTCAACCACAAAAAGAATTTCTCGCTTCATATTTACACATTTCACATGCAAGGGCAATGCCTTAATTATAAGTTTAACACACATTAAAAAACATAAACTTTTATACACGGTGGCATAAAGGAACTATATTATATTGATTTATAAAATAATGTCTACACACATTTCTCTATAGCCGGCTTGCCTTGAGGAAAAAAGCAGCTTAAATTGTACATGTATTTCATTTATCTTAGTTGTAAAGCATGGATAATTTTTTGGACAAACATGCTTTCGTTCAACGAGCTTTGTAGTTTTTGTGCTCTGTTGCATGGACAGTCACAAATGGTAGGAGTTGAAAGAAGTTAAACTTGAAAATTTTAGTTTTAGCTCATTTTTTAGTTCACACAAATAACACACCAAAATTATGATTAACTTTCCCTAACCTAAAAATAGTTGCGCAACAATTTATATCTATGTTATTGATGATGATGATGATGATGATGATGATGATGTGATGATGATGATGATGAAGAAGAAGAGGATGAGGATGTTGTAGCAGCTGTTGTTATGGTGGGTGTTTTTTAAGTTCTTCCTTAATTTTTTCTCGTGGAGATTTCATCTCGTTTAGTACAGACTTAGAGGATCAAAACAACAAAAGAATAAGACGTCTGGGATCGTAAGTACAAAGTCGCGGTAGTTTACGTCTCGCTGTAAGCCTTCTTATTTCCATATCTCACGTCTCGCCGTGAGCCTTCTTATTTCCACATCTTACGTCTCGCCGTAAGCCTTCTTGATTTCCACACAATTTATATCTATGTTATTGATGCTTGTTGTGATTTTTGTTTTTGTTGTTGTTGTTGTTGTTGTTGTTGTTGATGATGATGATGATGCTGTTCTTGTTGTTGTTGTTGATGATGATGATGATGATGATGATGATAATTATGATGATGATGATGATGATGATGATGATGATGATGATCCATATCTTACGTCTCGCGTTAAGCCTTCTTATTTCCACATCTACGTCTCGCCGTAAGCCTTCTTATTTCCACATCTTACGTCTCGCCGTAAGCCTTCTTATTTCCACATCTTACGTCTCGACCGTAAGCCTTCTTATTTCCACATCTTACGTCTCGCCGTAAGCCTTCTTATTTCCACATCTTACGTCTCGCCGTAAGCCTTCTTATTTCCATATCTTACGTCTCGCCGTAAGCCTTCTTATTTCCATATCTTACGTCTCGCCGTAAGCCTTCTTATTTCCATATCTTACGTCTCGTCCGTAAGCCTTCTTATTTCCATATCTTACGTCTCGCCGTAAGCCTTCTTATTTCCATATCTTAGTGTTGCCGTAAGCTTGCCACTACGCTGTACCTTAAAATCGCTCGTGTGCTCGCTAGCCGGCGGGTTAGTCATGAGAGCGGCTGGTTGTGGATGCCGTCAGGAGGCCTGGCACTCTGGCAGACAATGTCTGGAGAAGGTCCATAGATCTGAGAGGCCAATGACGCCGAAGACCAGGTGAGCGACCATCCAGGGATTCCAGAACTGAGTGAAGATGGGCAAAAACCTGGAATCGTTGCGGAGGGTTAGTGGACAACGGTTCTCAATAACCATTATCTGAAACAGATTTACAAAGAAGAATTTGGGGAGGGATAAAACTTCTGGAAAAAAAATGTTTATCCTAGGAATATCCATGTAAGATTTGATTCCAAAAAGTACAACAGCATTAATTAAACGTCAGCTAGATCCACCCAAGTTTTTAGTTTAAAAAAAATGACTGGCTAACGTAATTATGTTCTCATTCTTTTAAAACTTGACACTTCGGAGTCATTTAGCTCTGGCATACAGCGTAAGAGAATTATTGTATTTCACCGGTTGTGTGAGATTTTTGTCCAATTAAAAGTGAAGGGGAAATACAGGGATGTTGACCAACAAAGATGAAATGAGATGTGATATATCAATAGAAATAGAGAAAAGAGAAAAAAATTTGGTTTAGGTTCCGTTGCTTGGTTTATCAACATTCTATGTCGTGAATGGATTACACGACAACTATGCTATCTCGTGAATGGATCACATGACTTCAGTCTTACATTTTATGTGCTGTCACACACAGGCAGAGAGGGGATCTCGGGACGAAGGTGACATTGACACTGACTTAACCAGTAGGAAGAGATCTGGCCTGATTACGATTTGAACCAGATGTCTCCCTGGTTAAAATCGCATTCTCTACCGACTGAGCTACCCCGCCTTCTCGACAAAAGACCATAATCAACTGTGAAATATGGGCGGGTAGAGTAACCAAGCAGTAAATGTAGGCTGCTTAGTTCGTTTGTTATCTGCATAACGTCTAACGTCAACAATGTATCGGCTATTATTGTGGACGGGTCCAAAGACAAACGTCTGGCATTTTAAGTGTTGTAACACAGAGATAGGGTATCAGCCTCCATCCAACCGGTAGGGGATGAATTTGGAAAAATACATGTATCAGCCACACAAATACACAAGTAAAACAGCAGTGGCACTTTAATCAAGCCTCTTCTACATTTCCGTCTAACCAGCAAACTTCATATTTGGATTTCATCGATGATGAGTTGAACAGTGTGGTTTCTGATCGCAAAGTCCTGTTTTCAAGCCACTTCCTACCCTACTAGTTAAGTGGAGTCGTTTACATTTGAGCGGCTGAGATAGGCGTCCAATATCCGTGCTCTGTTTCTGTTTACCAATGGATTGTGTAAAGGGCTAGTTTGAGAACCGTTGAAAGTTAAATCTCGGCTCGCACGGATAATTTTCTTAGCAGCAACCGTCCTGGTGAGGGAAAAAAAACCGGAGAGAGAGAGATGGGGGGCGCATGGTTTTACATCCTCACAGATCAAGACGGTAACAAAGAAGGAAGGGGGGGAGGGAGAGAAAAGAGAGAGAAGAGAGAGAGAGAGAGAGAGAGAGAGAGAGAGAGAGAGAGAGAGAGAGAGAGAGAGGGAAAGAGAGAGAGAAGAGAGAGAGAGAGTGAGAGAGAGGGAGAGGGAGAGAGAGATATTTGGGAGGCAGGCAAAACGAAGCAAGGTATTGTAGAGACGGCAGAGAAATCACAGAGTGAGGGTTGGTTGTGTTCTGACGCGCGTGCGGATGTGCTCACCTAGAGAGCTATGTCTGGTTTGTCCATAAAAGGTGCGAGCTCAAGGGGGCTGGTGAGGGGAGGGTTGAGGGAGGGGGGGAACAGAAGAGGCGCACACAGAAGCAAAGCTACAGGTAAAAATACGAAAGTAGTACTTTTCACCGTAGTGCTGAGTATAGGGTTTATAATACGTGCTAGAGAAAAAAAAAAGATATGTAGAGAGAGGGAGGAGTGGGGTTACCACGTTTCAGATCATCGTGTTGGATGTTCAAAACTACACTAGATTGCTTTAAAAAACTAAGACCTAGATTAGCGCAAGAGAAGTTGGAGAAGTTGAACACTAAACTTTCAAGATGAAGGCGTTATGGAATTTTAGGTGTTTTTTTTCCCCTTCATTCTTTAAAAAAAAAGGTGTACAGAACGGATGATTCCGAAAATTAAATCAAAACAGAAAAACTGATGCAGATGCGGAAAAATGGAAATGAAAGAGTAAAAGTAAAAGCACAGTGAAATGTTTCTGTTACACATTTCCGTAGACTTACACACAAAAAAACGGAATGTGGCAACTGGTTTTACTTGTTGATTTTCGAACCTGATACCTCCTGCTAATTTGTCAAGAGTACCGCCAACCGACCTACGTGTAGTCCCATTTAGATCACTTCATGGTGAGTAATCTTTGTTGAGTTTTACAAAGAACGAAGACTTCAATGGTAAATCAGGATCATCATCATAGTTTCGAACTGCGGATCTCCTGCTGGTCAATCCAGCGCATCAGTCGACTGAGCTACCGGCGACGCCATTGTGAGATCGGACACAAAAAGATGATTATTAGGGCTTACTTATTCTTTTATTTTCTTCGCTTTCATACCATCATCACCATGATCGACATCATCATCAGAATCAGCAGTATCCTCCTTATCATCACACATCAATATCATCACCATCATCGTCAGCAGCAGCAGCAGCAATATTCCCCTCGTCGTCGTTCTCGTCGTCCTCACCCTCCTCCTCCTCATCATTATCATCATTCTTATTATACACCATCATCATCATCATCATCATCATCATCATCATCATCATCATCATCATCATCATCATCATCATCATCATCATCATCATCATTAACACTATTATACATCATCATTATCCTCATCATCTTTATTATCAGCTATCCTCATTATCAACATCATCACCACCACCACCACCACCATCATCATCATCATCATCATCATCATCATCATCATCATCATCATCATCATCATCATCATCATCATCATCATCATCATCATCATCATCATCATCATCATTTTTATCCGCGTTAATTAGTTAATAAAAAAAATAATAAAACGAAACTGAATGTTTAGAAGAAAAAAAAAGAAGTAAATGATATATTTCCACAATGTTGTTCTTCTTGTTTTGCTTTTGTTTTTGTTTTGTTTTGTTTTCTCTACGGAGACCCATAGGGCTCTACACATTCACAAAACAGGGGCGGTGAACGAGTGCAGCACACATGGGCGTTTTCTGGGGGTAAAAACGGTCTAGGATATGATTATTTTTCTGCAAATGCTATTACTCCGATCCATCTTGATTACATTCTGAGTCACGAAAAGGTTTTACGCGTGCACGGCATGTAGGCTGGTTTGTAATACAGGGCACGATGGGACAAAATTAGGGCTATAACTGCAGGAGGGAATTAGAGCCCTGCTTTACATCCGTCGTGATTTAAAAAAAAAATTCCGTTTCCCGGTACAAGTCTAGATCTAGACACATCACAATATCAAGTTTCATAAATAAATGCAGCGGCGGCGGACACGTCTAGACATGGTTTAGAGGGAGACAGAGAAAGCACATGTACACAGAAATTAAATCTAAACAACAGACAGTATGCATGTATAAATGGCAATGATTGTGAGGGATGGAGAGAGAGAGCGAGAGAGAGAGAGAGAGAGAGAGAGAGAGAGAGAGAGAGAGAGAGAGAGAGAGAGAGACAGAGAGAGACAGAGAAAGAGAGAGAGAGACAGAGACAGAGAAAGAGAATGAGAGACAGATACAGGTGCCCAGACAGACAGACAGACAGACAGAGAGGCAGAGGCAGAGATATAGACAGAGACAGGGGGTGACAAGAAGACGGACAATTATAGAATGTTTTACAGACGATGCCAAGATGAGCATCCACCTGCATGAGATCTGAATCTACCTGTGTGTGTTCTGTATTATTGAAAGATCTGTATCTACCTGTGTGTGTTCTGTATTATTGAGAGATCTGTATCTACCTGTATGTAAACTGTATTATTAAAAAATATGTATATACCTGTATGTAATCTGTATTATTGAGAGATCTGTATCTACCTGTGTGCGTTCTGTATTATTGAGATATCTGTATCTACCTGTATGTTGTCTGTACCATTGATAGATCTGTATCTACCTGTATGTTGTCTGTACCATTGATAGATCTGTATCTACCTGTCTGTATCTACCTGTGTGTGTTCTGTATTAATTGATAGACCTGTATCTACCTGCGTGTATTCTGCATTATTGAGAGATCTGTATGTACCTATGTGTGTGTGTTCTGTATTATTGATAGATCTGTATCTACCTGTGTGTGTTCTGTATTATTGAGAGATCTGTATCTACCTGTGTGCGTTCTGTATTATTCAGAGATCTGTATGTACCTGGGTGTGTTCTGTATTATTAAGAGATCTGTATGTACCTGTGTGTCTTTTTGTATTATTGATAGATCCGTATCTACCTGTGTGCGGTCTGTATGATTGATAGAGCTGTATCTATCTGAGTGTGTTGGTGTATTATTGAGATATATGTATGTACCTGTGTGTGTTCTGTTTTATTATATATCTGTATCTACCTGTGTGTTCTGTATTATTGATAGATCTGTATCTACCTGTGTGTTTTGTATTATTGATAGAGCTGTATCTACCTGTGTGTGTTCTGTATTATTGAGAGATCTGTATGTACCTGTGTGTGTTCTGTATTATTGAGAGATCTGTATGTACCTGTGTGTGTTCTGTATTATTGAGAGATCTGTATCTACCTGTGTGTGTTCTGTATTATTGAGAGATCTGTATCTACCTGTGTGTGTTCTGTATTATTGAGAGATTTGTATCTACCTGTGTGTGGTCTGTATTATTGAGATATATGTATTAACCTGTATGTGGTCTTTTTGTTGTGAGATCTGTATGTACCTGTATGCGGTCTATATTAGTGAGCTAATGTCTTTCACTCCCTTTTACAAAGCTTTATGGATATGACACCGTTCAGGCTGCCTCATTACAGACTAACAAAAGTTACATCTTGGATTGACAGGCTGAATGTGGAGGTGAAACCATAACATGATACTTCTACTATTGAGCCACCAACCTACCATATTAACCGTGATCAGGTTGGAGCCTAGCTCTTACTCTGAGTTCAGTGCAAGGTGAGTGACCAGTTGGACGCTTTGTCTTAGCGGTGAGCAACACCTCAGCTATTTAGGGATTTTCTGTCTGTGGTTAAGGACGTGAACTCACACACTCATGCTGAGAGGAATACCAGAGACATTAGCTTGTAGCGAGACGTACCACAAAAACAGCTCACAATGCTATCGATACGGGAGCTAGCTTGAAACCTATTTCGTTTTTGACGTGAAGGTGGTTGTGCAATGTCCAGACTGTGTTTTACTGAGGAAGGAAGGAACAGCCTTAGTTACCCCAACCCATACACGCAAAGTTCTCCTCGTGATACTCTCGCTTTTTCACACTCTTTGGGCATGTCCTGCCATAGATCAACATCAAGATATACAGACTTTAGCATGTTTGTGTTCACTCTTTTAACATATAGGCGAAGCCAGTCGGTCTTCCTGGTACATTTCTGCATTAGGCGAGCTAAAAATTGGAATGTGTAGAATTTAGGTGTACATAGGCCATTTGACGATGTATCAGCATTATCAGTAAAGGAAACGAAATAGATTTAATACGGAAAAAGTATGGAATAGTTGAGAGGGGCGCCGAAAATGAATATAGAAATGAAAGCAAACAGTGGAACAGGTTAAAACCTACATTTTAGGGGGTTCTCATTTCAATTTCGGTTTAAAATGTTTTCTTAATGCTTCTCGCTGCCTTGTCTTCCATAGCGTGTAGCGTACACCAGTACAAGTCTGCACTGTGCACGCGCAAAAAATATGTGCGGAAGCCGAAATGTTTACGCCAGGAAATTGTGCTAGATATGATGACAAAAAGAGATGCAGAGAACACTGTAGTAGATAAATCACGTTCCGTGCATGATACGTGAATAAATCAATGTAGGAGACGAAAAAGAACAAAACGACTAATGAGGAAAGGAAGTAAAACAGATTTATCGTGAAAAGGAATACGTTTTTTTTTTAAAGCCCACATCCGGAGAGAACTAGGGAGAGCAGTAGAGAGAGACAGAGAGAGGGGAAGGGAGGGAGAGAGAGAGAGGGAGGGAGAGAGAGAGAGAAAGAGAGAGAGAGAGAGAGAGAGAGAGAGAGAGAGAGAGAGAGATAGCACTGAGAGAGAGAGAGAGAGAGAGAGAGAGAGAGAGAGAGAGAGAGAGAGAGAGAGATACCTGAAACTATGGATAATTTTTCATGCGAACAGATCCAACAGAAGCTGAGTGCAGTCTGGTTGTCTCAAAATCAAATTCAAAGTTAGTCCTTGTTTACAGCTCTTCAATTTAAGCAGTATCATTAATTTTATTCCATGTCTAATTGCGTATGAGACATTTAAAATTTTCTATGTATACTGCAAACTAGCCTACCAAACTTGGTCTTCACGACTGTCAATATTAATGTCTTATTTTTTCAGCAGTCCTGCTGGTAGAGGTAAGTAAACGTATCGCAATAAAAAATAGGATCTTTGAAAACGTTGGCAAAGACCATTTTCTATCATTTCAAGTTATATTCATGTCTATAAATGGAAATACGATGTATAACAAAATCGAAGGAAGAAAAAAAAATTATCCACGCCATTCATTAAAATACATGTAAGTGTATAGGAGAAGCGAAGGAGAAGATAGAGAGAGAGAGAGAGAGAGATGAAACTAGGGATAATTTTTCATGCAAACAGATTCGACACAAGCTGATTGCAGTTTGACTGTCTCAAAATCCATTCAAAGTTTGTCCTTGTTTACAGCTGTTAAGTTTCAGCAGTTTAATCTATTTTAATTCCATGTCTAATTGCGTTTGAGACATTCAAAATTTTCAATGTATTTTGCAAACTAACCCACCAAACCTTGGTCTTCATCCACTGTCAATATTAATGTCTTATTTTTTCAGCAATCCTGCTGGTAGGGGTAAGTAGACGCATCGCAATAATAAATGGGATGCTTCAAAACGTGTGCAAAGGACATTTTTTATCATTTCAAGTTATATTCATGTCTATGAATGGAAATACAATGTATCACAAAATCGAAGAGAGAAAAAAAATGTATGCAAGTCATTCATAAATA
>RQTK01000343.1:454967-470525 GCA_003991915.1 Elysia chlorotica | reverse complement strand
ATTATTATTATTATTATTATTATTATTATTATTATTATTATTATTATTATTATCATTATTATTATTATTATATTTATTATTATTTAAATTGGACTGATCAGTTTACATAACAATAAACCCAGAAGAGGATGAACATTTGCCTAAAGAACAATAGCATCTTCTTACACGCGGTAACAAGATTGTTGAGGGAAGGATGTTGAGTTCGCTTTCTACGCAGAAGGCTGCGGTTCGATCCTTGCTCTGACCATCAAGTTTTCCTCTAAGGCTTGGGGTGTGTATAATGTGGCCGGCCAAGTCCCGATTATGCTGTCGTGGGTTGCCGTCATCGTATGTGACTTGATTAGGACCTTAAAACAACGCTTAAATTAAAATGACAATGATTGAATATGCAGAAAAAAATGGGAACACCAGTGCGAGCTTCGAACCCCAGTATCCTGCTTCGGAAGCCGACGCTCTAACTCCAGCACTATCACTTTGCGTCAATCAACTGAAATACCCGGTATGTTTTGTATTTCTCTCCCCAGGAGGCCACACCAGCAATGAAGGCCAAAGCCACCTTCTCTGTGGTTTGCATTGCCGCGATCATTGCGGTTGGCATTGTTACCACCAAACAGCGTTTGACAACAGCACACCACCTGACCCCGGCTAGTAGAGAAATTCAAGGCGATGTGAGAAATCTCGGCTTCGGTATCCGCGGAGATTCCATGATCCTCGATGTCCTTCCGACAGAATCTCGAGGCATCGTTAAGTTATCAGAGACTGACTTTACCACAAAGTTAACCGTGCGAGAGGGAAAGTGTCCGGCCATATTGTCGGGGATGAGTAAAGGCAAGTGGCTGGAGCGACCCGTGACCAAGTTTGAGCAGATGGCGATGGATGTCTACCTACAGGTAAACATCTTTCAAACTGAATAGCTAGCATTTAAAACAAACTTCTTCTCCTTCCACGAAATAGCTTGCCAACCAACTTCTTCTCTTGAGGATTTAAATTCCCTTGGTCTCTGACCAATCCTATATGACTATTGAGGAACCAGAATGATAAAATTTGAACTACGCACATTCATTTTGTCAGTCAAGAGCACTATCCAGCGCCTACTTTGAACGGTCAAGACCAAACATGCAAAACAGCTTATGTTAAATACGAGATAATTTCTTGTTTCTTTTCTTCATCAGCGCACATACACATGTACAGACCACTTCGAAATACCGTACACTTATTTAATGCACAAATGTTTTAAATATTGTCGTTAGATTTCGTCAAACTATTTTGAAGTAACGTAGGCATTTTGTATGCAAAAAGAAGACATCTTTAGAGCACACTGTATAATCGAACAATTCCTTTTACACAATGCTTTATTCAATACTTCAATTGTTAGTTCGAGCCTTATACTCACATTTCTGATGCTACACCCGTCTTTTCTCGCTCTATCTCACTTTCTCTTTCTCTCTCTCTCTCTCTCTCTCTCTCTCTCTCTCTCTCTCTCTGTCTCACCCTATTTCCCCCAGACAGAGCGCTCTGCCTTCCGCATCCCTCCCACCTTCCAGCGGCTTGATGGTCGGTGTGGTAACAACCTTACCTACGAAGAGACTCCGCAGTATAAGCACATGTGGTTCAAATCCATATGTAACCCGAAAGGATCCACTCCGTGTTGCAAGGAAGACAGGTAACAATCCTAAACAGTATAACTATCCGATTAATTTGTTTTCTTTTGGCGAGTGAGAGAAAGAGAGAGAGAGAGAGAGAGAGAGAGAGTGAGAGAGAGAGAAAGAGAGAGAGAGAGATAGAGAGAATATGAGAGAGTCAGACAGAGAAAGACTCAGAGATAGATAGGTCGGTAGATACAGTGGATGTGTGTGTGAGAGAGGATGACTGTGTGTGTGAGAGAGAGAAAGAGAGAGAGACAGAGACAGAGAGAGAGAGAGAGAGAGAGAGAGAGAGATAGAGAGAGGGAGGAGAGAACCAATGCCTGTGTTTCTTAATAATGTTTTCACTAACATGTCAAGATCTCTATCGAAGCTGGTGTATCCATTCAAAACTTTCTTTGTGGATGAAAAAAAGTTTATCTTATCTTATCTTATCTTGTTCAGTAAGTTTCATAGTAACATTGTCTTTAAAGGTTCCATATAACATAAAGATCACTTTTCTCAAAACTACAAAAGTAATACATGTAATTTTATCATGTGTAGCAAAGTAGTACCAGAAATCATAGATTGTCAGTAGAAAACAAAACAACAAAGATCAACTACAAAACGAACAAAAATAATGCTGTTGGAGGAAAACAAAAGAATTCAGGTAAATAAAGTACATTGCAATAATATTCCCCGCACTGTCTCTGTGTGACAGCATATACAACTGTCAGACGTCCGTATCGGGACCCCTCGCCGTTTAGTGTCTTCCAACGAAACTTAGGACTAGTTTTAAAAACTAGGAAATAGATTTTCTTCTACAAAGGACAACCCATCAGTGAGTAGACCAACATTGATAGTTTAATCACCTTCAAAACTCTGAAATTCAGCAATCATTAATCCTCTTCCTTCACTCCCTCTCAAACTCCCTCACCTTCTTCCGATTCCTTCCTCCCCCGGACGTATAGGTGTGTAGACCTGCCTGTAGAGGAGTGTCGATGCGCCAACTGTTTTGACGAGCGGCAGGCCATTTATCCAGAATATTCAACATGGCTGCCGGAAGATGACAGGTGTGCCCAAACTGTTTTCACCAAAGAAGAGGCGTGTGGTCTGCTGGAAGGGGCGACCATCCACGTCGCCGGAGACTCTTTTGTGCGGGAAATGTACATCGCTCTCGCCATTCTATGTGGTTTGCATTGCCGCGATCATTGCGGTTGGCATTGTTACCACCAAACAGCGTTTGACAACAGCATACCACCTGACCCCGGCTAGTAGAGAAATTCAAGGCGATGTGAGAAATCTCGGCTTCGGTATCCGCGGAGATTCCATGATCCTCGATGTCCTTCCGACAGAATCTCGAGGCATCGTTAAGTTATCAGAGACTGACTTTACCACAAAGTTAACCGTGCGAGAGGGAAAGTGTCCGGCCATATTGTCGGGGATGAGTAAAGGCAAGTGGCTGGAGCGACCCGTGACCAAGTTTGAGCAGATGGCGATGGATGTCTACCTACAGGTAAACATCTTTCAAACTGAATAGCTAGCATTTAAAACAAACTTCTTCTCCTTCCACGAAATAGCTTGCCAACCAACTTCTTCTCTTGAGGATTTAAATTCCCTTGGTCTCTGACCAATCCTATATGACTATTGAGGAACCAGAATGATAAAATTTGAACTACGCACATTCATTTTGTCAGTCAAGAGCACTATCCAGCGCCTACTTTGAACGGTCAAGACCAAACATGCAAAACAGCTTATGTTAAATACGAGATAATTTCTTGTTTCTTTTCTTCATCAGCGCACATACACATGTACAGACCACTTCGAAATACCGTATCTTGGTACCCATCGAGCTGAGACCTTGTTCAGATTGAGGTGATCATGAAGAATCTTTTCAACTGAACCTACGCTGATCCTGGTTTCACTTGCTAACTGTTTGACTGTTATTCGCCTGTCCTGCTTTACTAGTCCCTCCACAGTGGACACGTTTTTCTCAGTCACAACAGATGTTGGCCGGCCTTCGCGAGGTTCATCCATCACTGACAAAAAGTCAGATTTGAACTTTCTCACCCAAAGAGTCACCGTACTGTAGTTAGGGCACTTTTCAGCATAAACTTCTACCATCTGTTGATGAATTTCCGTGGGGGTTTGTCCTTTTAAGTGAAGGAATTTGATGACAGAGCGATATTCAACTGCCTCCATGGCAGACCATTTGTAAACAACAAATAACAACTTCCTAGGGGTTGTTTTACTTGATGCGCTAAAAGGTGCAGAAAAAAATTCCGATTTTCCCCAAATTTTGCATGCCGTGTTCAACATAGATGATCTAGCTACCCACAAAATTTCTTTACTCTAGTACAACTGCTTCAAGGTCAAGCTAAGGACATAATGAACACCCCTCGTACATCGCTCTCGCCATCCTCTTGACTGGAGATGACGTGGCAGGGGCGCTTCGGGAAGGGCTCACTATAGGTGAGTTACTATGCTGTACATAACGTGAAAACTTTTGGCACTGATAAGTACTAACAATAGTAATAAGAAGCTGTTTAATCTTTCTTATTCTAATGCCTTCAAGGTTCTGAAGGAGCATCCATCAAGCCATTGGTCGGTCATATTATTCTGACAACGAGCCAACCAAAAAAGGATTGAACCTGCAATCTTTCACTTCCTGCTACCAAAAATTACCGCCAAAACTTCCCAAATAAAGAAATGCGGGGAACCAACTGCTGCTAAACCTTTGATGCAAAAAAAAAAAACTATAATAAAAAAAACAAGCAAAAAAACAAAACAAAACACAACAACATCCCCTTAAAAACGTATCCCTATCTTTATGTCTTTCCATCATCATAAAAACTTTCTTTACGAACTTTATCTACCCCCTCTCAGCTTTAAGCACATTTTAAGATGAACTCAATTTGCTCCTCCCCACTTCCCCATCACCAAATATTTCTCTGTCTGTCTGTCTGTCCATCTGTGTCTCTCTTTATCTCTCTGTATCAATCTGTATTTCTCTCTTAATATGTGTCTTTCTATCGTTTCTCTTCCCCTCTTTTCTTTTCCTTCCTTCTCTCTCTTACTCTTCTCTCTATTTCTCCCTAACTCTCTATTTTCTCTCTCCTACTCTCTTATCCCCTGCCTTTCTCTCCCTTGTTTTTTCTCTTTCACTCTCTCCGCATTGTCTGTCTTCGTCTCTTCCGTATTTATACCGCGCCGTATAGATCTGTTTGTCTCTGTCTGTGTTTCTATCTGTCTGTCTGTCTGTCTGTCTGTCTGTTTGTCTGTTTGTCTGTCTGTCTGTCTGTCTATCTGCGTGTCTGTCTGTCAATCTCTCCCCCTCTCTCTCTCTCTCTATCTTTGTCTGTCTCTGTCTCTCTCTACTTTCTTGTTCTCTATCCTCTCTCTCCCCCCCCCCCTCCCCTCCTTCTATGAGAGATCAACTGACCAGTCTACCCCGCCCACAGCCCAACGGAACCAGTGTACGGGTCTTTTCCAGGTGACGGGGGCGCAGTGTCGGGACGCTATATTTGAGTACGGGGAACTCTGCAACGGCACTGTCACGGTATGGGAAAGAGAGAGGGAGAGAGAGGGAGGGAGAGAGAGAGAGAGAGAGAGAGAGGGAGAGAGAGATAAAGAGAGAGGGAGAAAAAGAGGGAGAGAGAGGGAGAGAAAGTAAGGGTGAGAGGGAGAGAGAGAGGGAGAGAGATATAGTGAGGGAGAGAGGGAGAGAGATATAGGGAGAGAGAGGGAGAGAGAGAAGGAGAGAGAGAGAGAGAGAGAGAGAGAGAGAGAGAGAGAGAGAGAGAGAGAGAGAGAGAGAGCTTCTTTCAAAAACAAAAGGATTTATACCCACATTTTGCTTAACCTGTTTCAGATTCAGTACACCGAGCTGTGGAACGCCAAAGACGTTCATCTTTTGAGGGCGACACTCAAGGCTCTTCACAACAAGCCCAAGTCTTTTCTGGTCTTAGGTCTGGGCATACACGACAACTTCGACGCCCAGCTTGTGGAGTCAACGTTCATAAAGCCCTTGGCCGAGACGCACAGAAACCTCAGCAATATGGCCCAGACCCCGTCAGATCTAACGTCTCAGGATTCGCCTTCTGGACAATTTACAGAACAAGATGTGATAGACAAAGGCATATCAGCAAATATAACAAGCATCCACTCCGAGCCTGTTACTGATTCTTCCAAAAGCCAGTGGAACACCAGCATGGAATATAACCACACACTCTCCAGACTTATGTCACCTCACCTGTTTTGGATGGGCATCCACGCGCCAGGATTACTGAAGTCCCCGCATTTTGAGGCACAGTCCTCGGATGGGGTGCGTAGGTTTAACAAGGCCGTGGAGAGAGCTCTAGAGGAAGAAGGCATACCGTACCTTAACACGTTCGACTTCACGAATGGCGTCCTGAGCTTTGACGGAACGCACTACGGCTGGGCTATCAACACGCTCAAGACAAACATGTTCCTGACCTACATACGGGACACTTTCACCCAAGGTGGTCAATGGCAATGACAAAAATTCAAATGGAAATAGAATAAAAACAATTTAAAAAAACATAACTGCCCCCCACCCCCCAACCCCCCACCCTAAAAAACAACAACAACACCAACACACAAACACACAAAACCAAGAACAAAAAAAATTAGGAAACACATAAAGAAAAAAACCCCACAGAAAACAAAAACAAAAACAAAAACAGAAAACACTTATATATGCTTGTTTGGAGACCGAGAGGGGAAGAGAGAAAGCGAGCGAGCGAATATAGAGAGAAAGAGAGAGAGAGAGATAGAGGGAGAGAGAGAGACACAGAGAGAGAGAGAATATCCAGAAGCTGTTTTAATTTTCAATTACTTTTTTTACATGTTGATTATAATTTGATCAGAGACTATCTGCTGATGTAATTCGCGGTAAATAATAAAGTCCGTGAACAGAAAAGTGTGAAATGCTTTGTTGTTTTTAACTTCGTTATCCTGCAAATAGGCATTCAGAAGTTTTCAATTTATAATAACAGGAGTAATGTCATAAGGCGCCGTTTTTTTTGTTTATTTTTGGGTTTCATTTTCATTTGCCAAAAAAATAGAGTAATTAAAATCAGCATCAAGGGCTTAAATTTTACAAATATCTGATAGCAGTAAGTGTACGTAATACGTAAATCTTTGGGCTAGAGATTGTTTTAAGACAGATTATTTTATGCACCCTAGAAAGTCAATAAACAATATGTAGATTCTAAAAGTCAGTGTGTAAAAATCAAGAGGCTAATAAAAAAAACAACCAACAACAAAGAAAAACAACAATAAATAAAACAACAAAAAACAAACAAACCATAACCCAACGGCAACAAAACAACAATCAAACTAACAAACAACAAACTTTTTTCGAAGAATAAAATCAAAACAACGTTGATGTTTACAAGGACAGCTTTTAATGACCATGAAATGTCTGCGAATGTGGATTGATTAGATTTTATGAAACATACACTGAAATTACACCTGCCACATATTAATATGTAAAAGAAGACATATTTGCATAAAAACAATTTACCACCCATCCCAATGTACATAACTTCTTGTCGTATAAATCCTATAACTCTTATGGTAAGAGTAGTGATTAAGCACATGACGTTCTTATCCTTTGTTAACGTGAATAGCTTCAACTACAGCTGCAGGTAAAAGTACATGTGCCGGTATTGGTTTGGTTTTTAAGTAAAAGTACACGTGCCGGTATTGGTTTGGTTGTTACATTACTTAATGTCTAGCATCAGCATCAGCTGTTAGGCTTTGTCGTGGACGGGTCCCAAGACTAACGTCTCAAAATTTTACCTGCTGCCACACAGAGACAGTGCGGGGATACTATGACTCCTGTCTAAGTTGGTCAAATTGCACTAACACTGACCTAACAAGTAGGGGACGAAATGCGGCAAATACATGGTTGCTGGTTTCGAACCGGAGACCTCTCGATTAGGAGACAAGCGCTCTACGACCTGCGCCAATTCGCTCACTAGTACATGTATTATCAGATAGTATGCAAATACTTTAGATTAGGACTCCACACCTCAGAGCGATGAAATGTCTACACAATGGATTTTATGCATCTTGTTGCACGATATTTGTTCGCAAACACAAATTCTTCTTGCTAAAACGTTAACATTTATACTGCAGAATATTTATACAGGTTGTTTCACGCTTCTAAAACTTCCATTAAGCGGCTGCAGTAAAAACGTAAGGATCTACAAAAGTGATTTGAAATAACAAACATAAAAAGAAAGAAATGATCTTGGACCCCAGCAATAAGATTGAATACACGACGAGAGATCTCTTTATTATACCTACGTTTAAATATAATCATCACATCTAAAACTAACGGTGCCATAAAAATAGATCCAGGCGTAAGTGCTTTTTAATTATTGAAAGTTCTTTTTGGTTCTGGTATAAGTTTTAATTATCTTATCTTTTCTGCCAGGATTTCTGACGCATGGTATAACTATGGTAAACATCTTTCTTTTTTCTCAATGTCCGTACTATGGTTATAAAAACATCCTATTTTCTGACTGTAGATGTTCCAAATTGATGTCTCTTTCGTTAAGGTGCTCTCACGTAATTAAAACAAGGGTTACAGAGTTCTTTTGTTCTCTCACTTTACAGACCAGTCTCGAACCGCGGGCCTCCTGGGGCGGAGTCGGTGTTCTCTACACCAGGGCTACCGCACCCCCTTACTTTAGAAATGGCTCAAGTGCTAGAGCGTTCATCTTCTAATTGGTAGGTCCCTGGTTCGAACCATACGATTGGTAAACAATTTCTATGTCTGATCTCGTCCCGTATTTTCTTTTGTATGACAACACGTAAAATTGTCAGAAGTTAGTTTTGGGACATGTCCACAATGTGGTCTATAAAGTGCCGAAACTGAGCGTTAAAACAGCCAACCGCCAACTCACTCTCCTCCTCTCAATATCTCTTCTCAGCCCCCACCCCTTACCCTTTTTAACCCAAACCCAAACCCGCAATCCGAATCCATCCAGCAAAGTTTTAAAAAACTTGGCACACCGCGTCTTAAATGGACAGGGTGTCATTCTATATCACCACAGCGTTTGTTTGTTTGCATGTTCCTTAGCGTTAAGAGTCAGTACCTTATAAGCTTTACGTGGACGGATCCCAAGACTAACGTCTGACAATATTACGTGCTGCCACACAGAGACAGGGCGGGGATACCATGACTCCTGTCTCAGCCGGTCACATTAGTGACACCGACCCAACGAGTCGAGGGCAAAATCGGGCAAATATATTTTTTAATCCATCATTGGTTTCTAACTAAGGACTTCTCGTTTAGGAAAACTAAGGATCTACCACTTGAGCCAGTTCGCGATGCAAGGAACATTAACAGCACCCCCGGCGAGTCCAGCGCCCCTGGGCCTGTGATGGCATGTTCATCTCTAATCGACCAAATAGTATATGGTATTGAACGTAGGCGTCGCAAGGCGTTATGACGGTGTCCGTTGAGATGGTGGACAGGAGAAAACTAAGTACAAGGTGAGCAATCAATTTATGAGGACTAGATCGTTACCTGAGCGAAACAATGCCGGAGAAAAGAATGATCCATACAAATATACGAGACAGTAGAAATAGAAGTATTTTCTTAGTGAGGGCAGTTTTGTGAGGACAGCCTCTTAGCTTAGGAGACCAGAAATACACCAGTGTAAGATCTCTACGTCCCCTTGTTACAAAAAATCCAGCATCTCGCTGTGTAATGTTTTTCCGCCGTATAGGATACCACAGGAGACGTTAAATACAGGGAGAGAAAAAGAGAGAGAGAGAGTTAAGTTGAGTTGGTTTATCGTCGAAGCGTCCAACGTCATCACCATTTGGCTATATTGTGGACGGGCCAAAATACTGACGCCTGAGAACTTTATGTGCTGCCACACACGAGACAAGGCGAGGATATCACTACTCCTGTCTCAGCTGGTCATAGAGAGAGAGAGAGAGAGAGAGAGAGAGAGAGAGAGAGAGAGAGAGAAAGAGAAAGAAATAAATAAAAATACGCACTGTTTAACACTGTGCGCAAAGAGCTAAACGTGGATCAAACAAAAGCTGTCTTTCTCTTATGATTTTTTAAATAATGTCCTTTTTATTCTCAAGGTATTCATCCATTTTTGTCTGTTTTGTCTATTTCGGTCTTTCTTCTGAGTCTTTGGGCATAGTCCAGCATTCATAGCCATATTAGAGTATAGACCATACAGACATAAGCTTTGTTGTGTGCTAAGTTTTATGTTTATGGTCGTGAAAGAGAATGAGAAACCCCCCCCCCCCGCCACACACACGTCTCAAGATCATATAAAAAGCAAAGAAAAACGAAAAAGAAAATTAGAACCCCCCCCCCCCCAAAAAAAAAAAAATCAAAAAAAAAAAAAAAAAAAAAAAATAAACCCCCCCCCCCCCAAAAAAAAAAAAAAAAAAAAAAAATAAAATAAAAATCAACATCGAAAGAAAACTGAAGGCTTTTTTTTCTGTTTATCCAGCATGTACAATTTCTCAAGTACAAAGCAAATATCAAGTAAAACAATATCGTTTTTTATGTCCGATGTTTTCTTGATTGATTGATTAATTGATTGATATGAGCCTGAAGCAACACAGACTGAACTCAGATCGCTATAGGAAATCAAAATGGAAAAAAAAACCCACCGGAATTAATAAAGAAAAGATAAGATAAGATAAGGTATGACTTCATCAGTCCACGTCAGAAATGTGATTTGGTTACAGACTAACACAGATACATTTACAGTGTATTCACAGGTTACACAAGTCACACACATTTACACATAGGTATTCACACACACACAATTGACATCGAAAAGTTTCATGGAGAAAAACTAAATTATAATAATCATAAAGGCAATTAGAATACAAATATAATTATGTAGGTGCTGAAATTCTACAAAGATGAGTCTCGCTGCACTCTAACTGATGTTTGGAAAAATAAATTCTTGTATCTCTCAGTACGGGTTTTATTTAGGAGAAGTATATCCGGGGAAGAGGGGTTCATTTGTTTCAGCATGTACGTATTTGGTTTTTGAAAAGCAGTGTTTCAAATATAGTTCACCGACAAATGATAAATGGGCAGTTGTTACCTTTCTGGCCTTTTTCACAATCCGATCTAAACTTAGTGCAATATTTCCATTCTTGTTGATCAGGTAATTTGGACTTTAACTGATTTAAGTCTCTTAAAAAATGAAGTCTTTGAATTACTTTCTTGTAAATAAAATTTGCATGGGTGTGCAAGGAGAATTTTGTTGTCAATAGTTATTTCCAGGTACTAAGTTGAGTTGAGCTGGTTTAACGTCCAACATCAGCACTATATAGGCTATATTGTGGACGAGCCCCAAGACGGACGTCTGACAATTTTATGTGCTACCACACACGAGACAGGACAGGGATACCATGACTCCTGTCTCAGTCGGTCACATGATACTGACATCGACCCAACCAGTAGGGAACGCAACTGCCAGGATTCGAACTCGGGACCTTTTGCGTCGGAGGCCGATGTTCTACCCCTGGACCACCGCGCCCCCCTTTTGATCTTTGACTATCAGTGGTGCAGCGGGACTCTTCTCTGTGCTTACCTCAATAAACAATTCCTTTGTCTTACTAACATTTCATTGCAGATAATTATCATCACACCATAGAATAAATAAATAAATCTGTTTAAAATTATAGCTTTCATCATTTGATACAAGGCTGGCGATAGTGGTATTGTCTGCACGTTTAATGTTAATAAAGCTTCTCTAGTAGCGTAATAGTCTGGACGTATGAAGGTTGTTTTCTTTTTGAGTGGCAATATATGAATCTGTGTTGAAGCATCTACACGTCTGTGGTTGTAATCCCACAAAGCGCAACCAATTTTCGATCATTTCAATAACCTTACAACCTACTTTTAACCCATTGCTGAGCAGTAAGCATTGATTAAAAGTCTATCTCTTAGCTATCAGTGGTCTAAAGGTTAAGTAAAGACCTTCTAAACTGAAGATTGTGGGTTCAATCCATCTCTTACCACCGCGTTTCTTTCCCTGCTTCTGGGAGTGTGTGTATGTGTGTGTGTGTGTGTATGTGTTTGTGTGGGCAGCCAAGCGTGTTACCAGTGTGCGTGGACTACGGCCGAGTGTGAATATATGTCAATATTGGAGTGTGGTTGCGAAGTCCGCAGTGGCTTGTGGCGTGTTCCAGCAATGGTGTGGAATCATGGGGACACTATATTTGATTTGATGTAATGAGTGAAAACCCCATGTCTCTTAAAAACGTAAAATGCTATCGAATAAAATAAGATAAGATAAGATAAGATAAGATAATCCTTTATTATCCCATAGGGAAATGTTTTTTAAATTATTGAAATTGTACACTGCCAAACATACATAATTCTTATTTAAAGACACACACCTCTTCACGCATATACAAGAATACACATAACACTACATACAAACACAAAGTTCCCGACAGCGATTGTCCCGACCCGAAGACTATCGTTCGCCCCGCTCTAGGTACAGCTATTTTGCAGCATGATTACTTTTTTGTTTTGCTTTATGACACCACGTAAGTGTTTGCTCTAGTTAGAGTGGAGAGACTGAGAAGTTTGTGGGTATCGGACATCAGGTGAATGCATGTACATATCTACTGAGATCAATCAACGGGCAACTATTTATTGTCCAATACACCATAATGCCGATTGTTCAGAGCAGAAAAAGTAGATGCCTCTTATCCTAAAGCCTATTTTAAATCAGATAGAACAGATGCCATACACCCCACCTTGCGAATATTCGCCATATCAGATAGAGGAGTTGCCAAACCACACACCGCTGATAAGTAAAATCAGAGAGAGAGTAGATGATACGTGATCACAACCTGCACATTTTTTCAATCTCTCGCTCACCTGAACTGAACAGAGGCACAACTTATTTTCTTACAGCTCCCATGATCCATAATTATTCAGCGCTCCAGCTCAACCGCTACAGATAAAAAAAAAGGATACAGAGCTTGAAATTCTTTGCCCGGAGAAGCGTGGCTCTCTTTTAGCCCACGTTTCTTGGGTCCCAAGAAAAGTCCTACACGGCGACGGCTAAATTTAATTCTCTGATCTGGGTTATTTTAAACACACGCTGTTTATGCTTTACTTCCGTCCGTCCTTTATCGCTTTGACACAATGAACGACTTTGCACCACAGGAACCTCCCAACACTTACCAAGTCCATGGCCGTTATTAGCAGCATGTCAATTGTCAGCAGTATCGTAGCAAGCAATCCCACAAACCTGCTCGAGGCTCGGTCATCAGGGGCCGACTTCCGCTTCCGGACAGACGCCGAGAGGTTTGTGGGAGAGACCGGAAGCTGCTTTACATTCTCAGCAAACGTCTTCTGCAACTCCTGGATTTGAACGGTTCCGTTCAAGTGCTGGGGACAGGGGCAAGTGCACAGCTGAAGGATGGATCCGACACGGATGGCTGGCTCTTTGATGTGCGTGCTTGTCATCTCTACAGAGGCTGTCTCGGTGGTTGCCTCATAACTTGCCGGTGCATCCCTCTCAGAGGCTGCCAGAGTTGTGATACTAGTATCCTTGGCTGGGAATACTCCCCAATCTGTGCTAGTATCATCGACTGGGTCTATTCCCCCGTCTGTGCTAGTACCCTTGGCTGGGTCTATTCCCCCGTCTGTGCTAGTATCCTTGGCTGGGTCTATTCCCCCGTCTGTGCTAGTATCCTTGGCTGGGAATATTCCCCCGTCTGTGCTAGTATCCTTGGCTGGGTCTATTCCCCCGTCTGTACTAGTATCCTTGGCTGGGAGTATTCCCCCGTCTGTGCTAGTATCCTTGGCTGGGAATATTCCCCAATCTGTGCTAGTATCCTTGGCTGGGTCTATTCCCCCGTCTGTGCTAGTATCCTTGGCTGGGAGTATTCCCCCGTCTGTGCTAGTATCCTTGGCTGGGTCTATTCCCCCGTCTGTGCTAGTATCCTTGGCTGGGTCTATTCCCCCGTCTGTGCTAGTATCCTTGGCTGGGAACATTCCCCCGTCTGTGCTAGTACCCTTGGCTGGGAACATTCCCCCGTCTGTGCTAGTATNCTNGGCTATCATCGACTGGGTCTATTCCCCGATTTGTGCTAGTATTTTCGGTTGGCTCTACTTGCCAGCCTGTGGTTATCGCAGTTGTAGAAGTTCTGTGTGTGGTATCCTTCCCTGAGACTGCTACACTTACATGGCTAGCGGTCTCTGTTGTGGGCGATTCCTTTAGCGTGAGAGTCGCCTGTGTTGTCCAATTCTGGTAAATTTCATCCCGCACTGAGGACAGAGAGAGCCAGCATTAAAGGAGCTTTAATCATTTCCTTCACTTTAGGAACAAAGGATAAGAGACAGAAACAGAATGGCAAGGTAGAGAGAAAAAGTGAAATTGACAGAGAAAGACACGGAAAGAGAAACACAAAAAGAGAGAGAGAAACAGATATATAGATAGACAGATACATAAATAGATGGATAAATAGAGAGATAGAGAGATACATGTAGATAGATAGATAGATAGATAGATAGGAAGAGAGAAAAAGAAAGATAGGCAGAGAGAGAGAGAAGAGAAAGAAAGTTGGAGCATAGCCGCTTTTAAGAGAAAAAAAAGAGGAGATAAACAAAGAGAAAAAAGAAAGAGATAGCGAGAAAGAGAGATAGAAGATATAAAGAGAGGAGGGAAGCACAGATGGAAGAAGAGTCAAAAGAAAAAGATATTTTACAAAAAAAAGAGAACATTGATATAAAAAACCCACCCAAAAACAAACAAACGCATAAAGAAAATAAAATAAAAAGTACGCCACCATTAAGGAACGAACGTAAAAAACAACAACCCTAAAACCCCCAAAAGACAAAACAAATGCGTGCATTATTTCGAAGCACATTAATTTCACGGCAGCTTCCAAACATAACAGGGCGGGTCACCGGAATAAACAAGCAAACAAGCATTTGCACTTAGAACCAAAGTAAGCTATATCATTCAAATATTAGGTGCAGTTAGGACATTGATCCAGCGGTTTGGCTGGCCTGCCAACTCTAGTTTTAAACATTTATTTCTTCTATTTGTACGAGGTCTTTTTTAGCTTTTTCTTTTCACATTTTCCCAGAAACTCTTTCAAAGTTCCAATGTCCCGCTTTGAAACCTGTCCATTGCTCAAGGGCGGCTGGTGCCTTTGGGCAGGGTGGGCAGTGCCCGACCTGTTTCGCTAAGAAGGGGTTGTTTTACAAAAATACAATGTACAAAATAATATGACAAATATTAAAATCAATAATAAATGTATCCGTCAGACTCTGCAACTAAAAGAGATTAAACCATATGACAGTACGCTCTTTCCGGGCGCGACGTGGTTTAGATTTACGTTAGCGTAACTCTGTTTTAAGTTTCAACATCTCAGTGCCGAGTAGAGTCCCCTTTCACCAAGGTGGGCTAATGTGAATTTGCCCAACCTCTTGTAGTGTTCCTTAATACAAAATTGGACTTTGACCCTAACGCTTTCCATGTCTTTATAATAAGCCAAGTGGGGCTAGCCCGACTTGGCTAATTTTTCTGATATCTTGAACCAAATTCTTTCATATTTCTTGAAGTTATCACTATAGGCATATGCATCGATTCGAGCAAATCTCTGGTAATTAGATTAATTTAAATATATAATTTAAATATATACATATAGGCCCATATATGTACAATGATATATTTATTGTTTTTAACCTACAATATTAAAACCAGCGATGAATTAAATATGGTTAAGCATTAGTTTAAACAGGCAATACAATAATTATAACCCAAGATAGGCCTCGAGTCTGTGAGACAAGCCACAAAGGGATGGGCCAAGGCGGTGTCATTTTCAGGCATCTAAGAAAATTTGGGTTGCCGTCTATCAACAGTTCACAGTTCTACACACA
>RQTK01000343.1:438231-448741 GCA_003991915.1 Elysia chlorotica | reverse complement strand
CCGCCTACCAGAGGTTCCTGGGGAACGCGGCTTCGCGGAGCGAGGCGCTGGAGGCCGTGCGGGAATATTATGCCTTCGTCTTCAATGGGGTAGGTTCGAAACTTGGTCATTTTGTCTTCATTATAATTATCATATGGTTTGGTGTGCGCAAGGTAGTTTTAAATTTTGTCAATAAGATCGTTATTATATTGTGTGATTTAATATGCACCCTTCACAATAAAAATATAAAAATATGATTTTGCCCTTATTGATCTTGGACTATTGTCCGCATCCATTATATTATATTTGCAATATGGCAAAGCATTTAATATGATTTTTTACAACGCTTGAATATATATTATATATATACACACACATATAATAGAAGTGTCACATAATTGCCAGTAACTGTTACAAAAAATTATCGCTTGTCATAGTGGCATAATTATAAGCATGATTTTTAAAATAATTTTCATTCAAATTAAAGAAACAAAATGAATGAAAGTAAAGTATTCTATTGCAGATTAAACGATCATGCAAATGTGTTGTTCAAGAGGTAATCAATAAAACTAAAACTTATGACTATCAATATTTTTTGCTTTAACTGTATTTTTACTAGAGGTGTGCTGTTGGCGGCTTTCAAAAAGTTCTCCTTTACATAGGCAAAAAGAAGATAATAAATAATAAAATTATAGTAAATTGTGATTAAATTATAAAGATTACAACATCAACAACTGAAATAACAAGAACAACAACAGCGACTGCGGAAACCTACCAGACCCTCTGCAGTTCACAAGGAACAATAGTTAGTTTTTATCAATAACATTGCGAAACATTTTCAAGCGCATAAAACATAATTATGCAAGAATTTTTTGCATAGATTTTTCATCCACATTTAACACCATTCAAGCTCATCGGTAGAAAAACTAATAGCTTTGAATATTAACGCCTGCGCTATTCTGTGGATCGTATAGTTCCTCCCAACAAAGCTTTGTTTTGTCAATATCAGTGGAAAAGACTGTAACTAACACGGGTGCACCTCAAGGTTGTGTTCTATCTCCAGTTCTATATTCAATGTACACTAATAATGATTACAGGGCTACCAAAGAAAACACTCGTCTTATTAAATTTGTCGATAATACAACTTTGCAAGGCCTTTTAGGCACCTTAAAGGACAGTTATAAGGCTGAGGTAAACAGATTTTAGTAACTTTTACGACTGGTGTAGATAGAAATTTCTGACACTTAATGCAGATAAATTAATGGAAATGATTTTTGATTTAAGGATAAAGAAAGATAGAGACAGTACTGTTAGTCGATGGCTATAAATATTTATCACTGACAATATGGGTCAAGTTAAACTGGAATGTTCATATTGATCATTTATAATTATACAATATATATATTATATATATACACACACATATAATAGAAGTGTCACATAATTGCCAGTAACTGTTACAAAAAATTATCGCTTGTCATAGTGGCATAATTATAAGCATGATTTTTAAAATAATTTTCATTCAAATTAAAGAAACAAAATGAATGAAAGTAAAGTATTCTATTGCAGATTAAACGATCATGCAAATGTGTTGTTCAAGAGGTAATCAATAAAACTAAAACTTATGACTATCAATATTTTTTGCTTTAACTGTATTTTTACTAGAGGTGTGCTGTTGGCGGCTTTCAAAAAGTTCTCCTTTACATAGGCAAAAAGAAGATAATAAATAATA
This sequence comes from Elysia chlorotica, assembly GCA_003991915.1. Lineage (NCBI taxonomy): Eukaryota > Metazoa > Mollusca > Gastropoda > Plakobranchidae > Elysia > Elysia chlorotica. Next base: position 447,030 of record RQTK01000343.1, on the reverse strand, counting down.
AAATTATAGTAAATTGTGATTAAATTATAAAGATTACAACATCAACAACTGAAATAACAAGAACAACAACAGCGACTGCGGAAACCTACCAGACCCTCTGCAGTTCACAAGGAACAATAGTTAGTTTTTATCAATAACATTGCGAAACATTTTCAAGCGCATAAAACATAATTATGCAAGAATTTTTTGCATAGATTTTTCATCCACATTTAACACCATTCAAGCTCATCGGTAGAAAAACTAATAGCTTTGAATATTAACGCCTGCGCTATTCTGTGGATCGTATAGTTCCTCCCAACAAAGCTTTGTTTTGTCAATATCAGTGGAAAAGACTGTAACTAACACGGGTGCACCTCAAGGTTGTGTTCTATCTCCAGTTCTATATTCAATGTACACTAATAATGATTACAGGGCTACCAAAGAAAACACTCGTCTTATTAAATTTGTCGATAATACAACTTTGCAAGGCCTTTTAGGCACCTTAAAGGACAGTTATAAGGCTGAGGTAAACAGATTTTAGTAACTTTTACGACTGGTGTAGATAGAAATTTCTGACACTTAATGCAGATAAATTAATGGAAATGATTTTTGATTTAAGGATAAAGAAAGATAGAGACAGTACTGTTAGTCGACGGCTATAAATATTTATCACTGACAATATGGGTCAAGTTAACTGGGTTTTTTCTTCATATTACGACACGTAATAATTGACAGTGGAATTACACTTTTACAACTAGATCATCATGGTCATGGCGACCTTAAGACAACCTGGACTTGTCTTCCCTGAGCATGTTGTCGGCTCAGAAATGTTCTATCTCCATTTAACATAAGAAAGTGATAGAACAAAGGACATTTGCAATGACGATGTCTGTGAGACAACTATAACGATGGATGTTAGAATGGGGTTAGGTTTGATTTAGTTCCTTTACATCCAATTTCAGAATTATATAGGCTATTATATGGACAAGTCCCAAAAACTAACGTCTGATAATTTGACATGCTGCCACACAGAGACAGTTCGGAGATAACAGGACTCAAGTCGCAGCCGATCATATTATACTGACACCTACCCGATCAGTAGGGGACGAAGTTGAACAAATTGTTCCAATTGTTGGTTTCGATCCATTTACCTATCAATTGGGACACCAGCGCTCTACCGCTACGCCAGTACGCACCCGAATGTTAGAAGGGACGTGGAACACCTCATACCTGTAGACTTGGGTTGCTGATGCCTCGTCTGCAAAATTCCAATATTTTGACTCGCCACAATACATCGACCCTGTCGAAACAATATAAAAGTGATATGCAATGCGATAATGCTTAGGAAAGTAAATACTATTTAAAAAGGTTTAGTTGACAACAAAACTCTCCATGACTACTATACACATTTTGCTTCATTACTACACACAATTATATCATATCGTTTAACTCAGATAAGCTGTTAAAAGTGATCTCAGGGACCTCGGATAGTATACCTGCACATATTAACGTTGTAAAACTGCGTCAGATACACCAATATCTCTGTTTCGATCACTCTCTCACTCTTTAACACACACACACACTCTCTCTCTCTCTCTCTCTCTCTCTCTCTCTCTCTTTCTCTCTCTCTTTCATAAAAAGGATAAGTAGAACTTCAACATTTTTATAAGCTCCGAGTTTCTTCTAAAATCCTTAACAGAGAAGGCGAAGCTCTTTCCCTTAATCTCTCTACGAATTTAACATGTCCTAGATTATCTCTACGAGTTTAACGTCTCCTAGATTATCTCTAAAAGTTTAACGTCTCCTATTTAATCTTCACGAGTATAACGTGTCCTAGATAATCTTCACGAGTATAACGTGTCCTAGATAATCTTCACGATTATAACGTGTCCTAGATAATCTTCACGAGTTTAACGTGTCCTAGATAATCCTCACGGGTTTAGTGAAGTAGAGAGTTGGTCTCCGAATCAGAAGGTCTCCGGTTCAAACCCCACAATCGGTAAAAAAATTGTCTACGCTTTCGTCCCCCACTGGTTGGATGGGCGTTCGCGTAATGTGACCGGCTGAGACATAAGTCATAGTCTCTGTGTGTGAGCACGTAAAATTGTCAGACATACTTACTCATGAGGCCCGTCCAAAATATAACCTTCATAGTGTTGACATTGGACACTAAGCAACAAACAAATAAATAAACAAAAAAATAAACAACAACAAAAACAAGTTACCTAGAAAGAGAGTTAAGAACAGCAGACAACATTGTGTAGACACTGACGCCAATACATAGAGTCTCATTCTGCAGATTGCACTAAGTCTTGTTTTGTTCTGAAATCCGACAATGCTGAAAAATCAAAACACAAGCCAGCACCGACTGTCTCTTGTACCCACAATCGTATTTATGCAGTTAATAAAAAGGCAAAGCTTGCTGGCCTTATACCCTCTCAAATTGTGCGATTTTTATGTTTAGGTCCAGGTCTAGATCAGCACATCTCTGAACCTGGCTGTCTTCTAGTGCTGTTTCGGTCCAAGTCTCCACATCTGTGAACATCGATCCCCTAATTATGTCTATGGTTTACAAAATCCACAGTCCAAGTCTCCACAGAGGAATTAGGCTTATACACTTGTGTTTCTGTCCAGGTCTAGATGGACACAACTGTGAATCCATTTGTCTCCTAATTCTACGTCTGGTCCCCAGAATCGAACTTTATAAAGTTAAAGAAAAGGCAAAACTTACTGCCAAATAAGGAAATCAATCAATACTAAAGTCCAGGTCTAGATATATACATCTGTGAACTTGGATGTCTTCTAGTTATATGTCTAGTTTACAGAATCAACTTTACAAAAGGGAAATAAAAGCACCAAGACTTGCCGTCCCACGAGCAACTTAGTTTCTGGCTATTCATGTTTAAGTCCAGGTCTTGGTTTGCGCATGTTTTTACCCGGGTATCGTCTACTTCTGTTGAATCCAAGTCTCCACATCTATGAAGTTCGATCTAGCTGTCTTCTCGATCGCTCTCCCTGGTTCACAGAATTTAATTTACAAAAGGATATCGGAAAAATGCTTGATGTCCCATGAACAACTTTGTTTGCTTTTTCTGCTGAAGTTTAGATCTAGATCTATTCTACACATCTTTAAACCCGCGTGTACGCTCGTTATTATGAAGCTCAAGTCTCTTCATAATGGATGTGAATTTAAATTTAGACATGTGTGTCTTGCCGCCCCATCACTTTGTTGGAGACAACAATGCGTGTGACGACCAGTGACCAGAGCAGAGGGGAATCAGATACCAGTTCTTCATGCTGCTGTCTACAGGTTGGAGGGTTTCAGTGTGGGAACATCTCTCTCGCGTTCTCTCTCCCCTCTCTCTCTCTCTCTTTCGCTTTTTTACTTTTCCCCTCTCTCTTTTTCTCATCATCTTCCTCCCTCTTTACAGTGATCGTCCTATTTAGTTGCATCTTATATTCATATATGTGAAACATGGACATTAAGTAAGTCTATAGAGAAGAGAATAGATGCCTTGGAAATGTGTATGTACAGGAGAATGAACAGAATTTCTTGGAAAGATAAGGTGACAAATAAGGAGGTCTTGGACAAAGTTGGCATACAGAAACTAGAACTGCTGTAATTAATCCAAAGAAGAAAACTGGCATACTATGGCCATATAAGAAGACACTGCAGCATCCAGAAAAGAGTTGTGGAAGGCAAGGTTGAAGGGAAGCGTGGTAGAGGAAGGAAGAGGCAGTCGTGGCTTGCCAACATACAGGAGACATCCCAGTTACGACTGAGTGTAGCCTGTGAAGCAGCCTTGGACCGTGAAAGATGGCGCCGAATGACAGCCCACCTCGGAGACGGGACGGCACAGCGATAGAGAGATATTCATTCTTTCATACTCCCTTCCCCCCGGAATAGTCCTCGCTTTCCATGACCCTTTCTCTGTCTGTCTCTCTGTCTCTCTCTCTCTCTCTCTCTCTCTCTCTCTCTTCCAGATTGATTTTTTCTTAAATTGCCTCTATCAGTCACTTATCTCTGTCTCTTTCTCGCCACATTCTCTCCCTCTTTTCTATATAAAAACCCATATACCCCCCCCCCCTTTCTCAATAAAACAAAAAACATAACAGAAACAACAATACGCCCACAAAAAACAACAACAACAACAACAACAAGAACAACAACAACAAACAAACAAACAAAAACAACAAAAAGAACAACAAACCAAAAAAAACAACAACGAACAAACTAACAAAAAAACCCACAAAAAACAACGACAAAAAAAAACCCATTACACCCTAACCTCTCTCCGTTTCCGAAAGATTAAAACGTATATGCACACACTTACATGAAACGGTACTACAGAGTTATTTTAAGCGGCTTATTGTAGCTAAATTTTAATAAATCATGTTAACACTTTGTAAACAATATCTCGAGATATAAAGTAGAAGCTGCATGTGATAATTGTTCCTTTCTGTGCAGTTACAAGTATGTTTTCTTCACACCATTAATACATTTCTGCAAAGCATTGTTGCCTCGAAAACACTACATCGTGTGGACTATTTCAAACACAATTGTTTGTAATATGTTGATAACATGGTTTCACTAATGTGTTCCATCTCATAATTATTTGATATTTATAGGTTTTACACCGATTCATGATTATCCGTTAAAAAACCCCAGACATTAACGACATTTACACCCAAGAAAAGAAGATTATTTTATGATAGAAAACTATTTTCATTGTCTTACTCAGCTTAAAAATGGAAATGTAGTATTCATACAGTCGAGATCTTCTTGCGCAGATGTTGTCAAGTATATGCTTTTTATGTTTTAAGTGCAGTCGCTTGATGACGGTCGGGTGTCACCTGCAGCACGTGACTATCCCTACCGGACGAGAGTGGTCTGTTAATGACAGATTGCTCCTTTACGTCGTTAACGTTATTCTTTAAGATATTTCGGGTCATGATTATTCTTTGCAAGTAAATACCTATAGTAGTTTGCAGTTGCTTTCTATAGGGGCAGTGCTCATATTGAGCAGGTTGTCCTAGCCATTGCACTTAAGGAAAGTGTCATCTGCCTAGCACATTGAAATGAAGACCAGTTCCCAAACTGTTTGGCTGCTCTACATATCATCCATCACCTGCCTGCCGTGACTTCAAGTAACCCTGATGTGTACAGTTAAGTCTGGCCCCTCCCTTGTGATCTGTCCGGCTTGGTTAAACCTGCCAGGGCACACGAAGTCCCCGCCGGCATAGCTCACAAGTTCATAAGGGCACGCAAGCTCTATCGCCACGGCAAGGCAAGTACACGAGATAGAGCGTCATCACCGACCGTCATCAAGCGACTGCACGCAAACTAAGAATGAAGATTGCTACATGGAATGTGAAGACTATGGCACAGAAAGGTAAGCTAGAAAACATAAAGCAGGAAATGGAGCGACTGAAGTGGAATGTTCTTGGGATAAGCGAGGCACGTTGGAAAGGAGCAGGTATGATAAAGTCAGGAAACCACTACATAGTATATTCTGGGGGAATGACACACGAGAGAGGGGGGGGAATGATATTGGATAAAAGTACTGGAGAAGCAGTGAAAGGATAACGGGCACTTTCAGACCGCGTCATGATTGTCAAGTAAAAAAAAAAATCTTTATTTTGTATAATCTCGGTTGAGATGGAAGGGACGTGAGTACCAGTAAATTTTTAGGTTATTTAAGTACATGGATTATCTCTCGTTTTTTTTACTTTTGCACATTTTTTTTTGCATTCAATTTTTTTTTTGACTAAAGGAAATCATTTATAAATTGATTTGAATAAATCTGTTGAAATAACATTGGACTACTACTTCCCACCCATCCGTGCTGAAAACACAGAACGATTTATTATGAAATTTAGTTTCTTTGTGTATGTAGGACACTAAAATAATTAAAAAAAACCACAGGGGTCTGCGCGGCTTGGGTCAAGTCATTATAGCTGTGAGTCCCAGGCTTACATGTAGAGGCCGCCATTGTTTCCTCCTGGTCGAGTGATGCTCATTGTAATCATGTACACAGTGAGCGCCTGAGATAGAAGCCCTGGTATCTACCCTGTGACTCCGTGTGACAGCACCTGCTATTGTCAGATGGCACGTCTTGAGACTGATACGCGTTACAGTCTTCTTGTTCACGATGGACGTTAAAAATCAAAACACAAAACGAAAGATGAAACATCGGTAAAGTGGATAGGTTTTCAAAAAGCACATGCATCAGGCATTCAGTTCAGTTTAGTTCAGTTCAGATCAGTTCGTTTTTAACGTCCAACGTCAGCACTATATAGGCTATATTGTGGATGGGCACCAAGACAGACGTCTGACAATTGTATGGGCTGCCACACACGAGACAGGGCGGGCTACCATGACTCCTGTCTCAGCCGGTCACTCAATCAGGCATAATTGCGAGGCAAAAGCTGCCACCTAGACAATACTCATCTCGTTGTTTAGACTCCTACAACGATTCACACTTTTGTTTGAATTCCAATCATATACCACTATAATTGTCTGATTGTTTTGCAGAATTGTTTAAACTATTGAGATAACGTCTTCTTTAATATAAGCTATAGTAACAACGAAACAACCCTCTCCAGAAATTTGCACGGCCTAGAGATTCCATATAACTTGATGAATTTTATCACGAGTTTGTTTTACATGGTCTATGAAAACTATTTCAAACACACACAAACACACACACACACAAACACACACTCACATAAAACAATTTTTATGAAGATGAATAACGGAACTTGAAGGATGAACAAATATAGGCTATTTAAATGTCTCTCAGTATATAATTATATACAAATATAATCTTTATTTGTACAAAGTTTTTTCAACAAAGCCAATCTCAAAGCACTTTACATGAAACATTTCACAAGCACGCTTATACATACATTTTATAAAGACTAGTTAAATACAAAATCCTAAAGTCTACCTGATATAATAAACAGCCTTGTTCACCAAATAGATGTACAATGACAAACAATATTTTTCAAAGATTATAATATTAATATCGAATAAACAGGTATCCTTTAATGTGCGCTAAATCATTCTGTACAAAACTCTATAGAACCTACGCTGTTCACATCGCATGGTAAATTCGTTCCATTGTTAAAATAACGCTTTGATAGGGAAATGTCCTTTTTTCTAAAAATGTATAAGTTTAAATCTAGGTTTTACAGAAGGTTTTTGGCAAGGAGCGCAATTCTTTAGCCGGGGTATAGGGGCTTACTTGGTCTGTCATATATTATTTAGGAGTAATGTGCAAGGGTCTTGCATTGGAAGAGGAGGGACGCTATTTTATAAATTGTTCTAGCATATACTGGCAGCTTTTGAAGATCTGTTGGAAATTCTTCTTGACACTTTTTGTCTTCACCAGTCTTGCCGCATTGTTAATAACTTTCTGAATTTGGTTAAGTAGATATTGCGGAAGATGAGCTTGCAATGAATTGCAGCAGTCAACTCTAGAGAATATCAATGAACACACAAGTTTGTTGGTGCCATGAGTCGTCCAGTACGATCTAATGTGAGATATTTTACTCAGTTCTAAATAGCATGTTTTATGTAAATTCCAAACATGGCGGCTTATTGTCATGTTCGAATCCATGTAGACACCTAGGCTTCGGATGCAGAGCGTTATCCCCTGGTTGCATATTTTAATGTTAGATAATTCCATATAATTATTTATATAAATAGCTCAAAATTTTTCATGCCGTGGTATAAAAATAGATTGACAAGTAATAAATTATCTTTTTACGCTGTCTTCCAACATAATGCACATCCCATTCATGATTCACCAATTTTATTATTCCATAATTTATTTTTACAGAGTACGCCACAACCAATAAAAGAAAATTTAAATAATGACTTGATGTGAAATGAAACAGACAAAAAACTACACCAATTTAAGAAAGCTCCCTGCAGAACGACAGTCTGTTGTTTATACGAAATAAGACAAAAATAATGTTTCACCGATCATGGGGTTTGAACAGTAACCGGGGACCTCCCGACTGGTAGACCACAGCTCTACCATTTGCGCCATGGGATGGAGTCTTACTTTCTCTATGTAGCACTGGCAACAGGACACGCAATTTAATCCAAATCACATGTTTGTTGATAGTAGTTAAAACTTATCTAACTAAATGTACGGAGGTAACAGTAGCTGATTAAAATAATCAACAAAATGTCAATGCACCACCGTTGACTTCTATGTGTTACATTGTCATAATGTGTACCCTGTTTCTTATCTCACATTTATATTTCAGGTTACATGAATGAAAATGATGACTATTGATTCAACACGCTTTTTAGACGCCCGTTCACTGACCTTTGATTTCGAAACGTATGAAAAAGGGTCTGATTAAAAACACCACGCCACATAAACAAGATAGGTTAGCATAAACTTTGAAATTCTTTTCCAAAACCAGTGTTTTTGAACTATAAAGGTAAAGTAGCCATCGCTTCGGATTTTGTCTTAGCCTTCTTTGATTCGAAACATAATTTGTGTATATAGGAACAAAAGAAATATCCTTACAATGATGACTCTTAGCACGAAAACCGTTTCAATTGTTATTTTCTTTTCTGGTAAGTGCTTTTACATTGATTTTTTTCTCTTACGATTTAGCTTTAAAAAAAAAGAAGATTATCAGCCTTAATTCTCCTCATACTCATTGCCCTACACATGTTCATCATCATCACCTCCAAAAAAATGATGATGATGATAATAATAATAATAATAATAATAATAATAATAATAATAATAATAATAATAATAATAATAATAATAATAATAATAATAATAATAA
>RQTK01000343.1:413556-430924 GCA_003991915.1 Elysia chlorotica | reverse complement strand
AATAATAATAATAATAATAATAATAATAATAATAATAATAATAATAATAATATACTGATGGTGATGATTATACATAGTTATTAATATCATCATTTCCTTTTATTAGATGTAAGCTAATTAATATACCAAATGCTTTTTAGCGGGAGGACAGAAAAGTTAACAAAATGTACGATGCATTTGTTAATTATCATAGATTTAGGGGGGGGGGAGGGTTTGACAATGAAGGCACTTCAAATGTGTTTATTGCATTAAATTTGAAGAGTTAGTGTCTCTTCGCAAAAAACAAACAAACCCGAAAGGTATAAATTATTAAGAATTATTATTTTGACTTTTAGAACATTTTAAATGTGTCTGTAACCCACCGGCATTGTTTATCCCACAATCAACACCATTTCATCGGTCACCAACTAGTTAAAAATACAAACAAACAACAAACCCGTCAAACAAAAGTTGTTAAGTGCTTTCGACGCCTTTGGACACCCCCCCCCCCCTAAAATTGAATAGCACACCAACACACTCGCCACTTTACAGCCGTATAGGGTAAAACTATGATGAATGATGATCATGCGACCATGAATTGATGTATGGAATGTTGCTCCCTGATAACCTGTGGGATAAGATGGTTTTTTGTAAGCCGCTAATCGACGGAGATCAATTTTTTATCTGATCAATAAATGGTATTTAGGTACTAGTGACTGTACTTTCAACTGATATAGCGCATTAATGTTTCACAACAAAATAACAAGCAAAGGGTCGCACTAGGCCCAGAGAAGAAAGAAACGGTGAGGGGGGAAAGAGAGAGTGAGAGGGAGAGAGAGATAGAGAGAGAGAGAGAGAGAGAGAGAGAGAGAGAGAAAGAGAGGGAAGAGAAAGCGAGAGAGAGAGAGGTGGGGTCTAGGGAGCATAGGGAGGGGTCGGGAGAAAGTACTATAAATATGTAAATGATGGTGAAACATTGTTTTTATTGAAATGCATTATACATGTTCTAACTGAGAAAGGGAAAAGGCTGGGACACCAAAACACCATAATTTTTTATTTTTATATTATAGGGTTGTATTGATTAATTTCGAGTCCCATGTCTGTTTTTCTGTTGTTCCCCCAGAGAACTTCTTCCAGGGTAGCATGGAGGACATGGAGGAGTCGGTGCTCAGCGCTGTGGGATGCAGCCACGGGAGGGCCTATGAAATCTTCACCGAATCCATCAACACAGAGTCCTGCCGCTTTAAAGCATTTCCCTGCATAAGTTATGTAAGAGGATTTCAAATCTTATTTCAAGACATTTTATTAAAAATTTGAATGCGCAAAAGAATATTGTTTCATTGGATAAAAAGTGAAAATAATTTTGATTCAATGGTCCTGCCATCTTCATATAAATAATAATTTTTATAATGTTTCTAGTTGCACTTTATGTATCCATGACAACCACTAATGTATTACTGGTTGGCTCAGTCTCGGTATTTGTGACTAGCTGAGACAGGAGTCCAGGTCTCCCCACCCTGTCTCGTGTGTGGCAGCACATAAAAGCACCAGACGTCAGTTTAGGGGCTCGTCATCAATACAAACTATATTTTGCTCAAGTTCGAAGCTAAAGAAAAAACAAACAAACACAAAACAACAAACCATCAACTAACATAATAAATTTACCTATGATTATGGTTCTGATTACGTATTTGAGTACATGTACCAATGTTTTAAGTACATTACTTGGGGGGCGCGGTGGTCCTGGGGTTGAACATCGGCTTCCCTGGAGATTGCGCTCCCTATTGGTTGCGTCGGTGTCAGTATAATGTAATTATTATTATTATTATTATTATTATTATTATAATGAAGGAGAGATAGAGAAAAAGAGAGAGAGTGAGAAAGAGAGACAGTCAGACAGAGAGACAGAGACAGATACACAGAGAGAGAAAGAAGGAGAAAGAAAGACTTACAGCACAGAGGCTGTTTGTCGCTTGTTTGAAGGTACTGTTTCCCTCCCTCGGCATAAGGGCTGGCCTGTAGTCCTGCGTAGTTGCATCCCTTGCTTCCACACCGCCTGCAAGTCCCACGTTCAAACTCCGCCTGTAGTGAAAGAATGCGGGAATGTGGTTGTTGTTGTTGGTGTTGTTGTTGTTGTTGTTGTTGCTGTTGTTGTTTTGTTGTTTGTATTGTTGTTTTTTGTTGTTGTTGTTGTTGTTGTTGTTGTTGTTGTTGTTGTTGTTGTTGTTGTTGTTGTTGTTGTTGTTGTTGTTGTTGTTGTTGTTGTTGTTGAGTTGGTTTAACGTCCAACATCAGCACTTTATAGGCTATATTGAGGACGGGCCCCAAGACTAATGTCTGACAATTTTATGTGCTGCCACATACGAGACAGGGCGGGGATGCCATGGCTCTTGTCTGAGCCGGTTACATTATACTGACACCGACGCAACCAATAGGGAGCGCAATCTCCAGGGAAGTTATTATTATTATTATTATTATTATTATTATTATTATTATTATTATTATTATTATTATAAATGTGTACCTCCATTCTCCCCAGGCCACTCTATCGTGGTGACCATCGTTCCAGCTGAACAGGCCAACGCACTGGAGGGTTCCATGACCCTCACCATACAGGGTTCTAGAGGGGAAGACACAGCCATCATAGCCCCCGAGTAAGTATCTTTACATCGATAAGTTAATAATTCCCGATGAAAGAACAGTCGCTCTGTTTGGATGTTTTGTTTTGTTGTCTTGCTTAGCGTCCAACGTCAATTCTACATCGTTATATTGAGGGCAGGTTTTAAGAATAACTACTGACAAAATAAACCCTGCCACATAAATAGAGACCAGAGACGCCATGACTCTTGTCTGGGCCGGTCGCATTCTACTCACACCGACCCAACCAGGAGAGGATACTGGGTCGGCGCTTCACATTGCCCGTCAGGTTGAAAGCTCATCTTCAAATTGTAATGACATCGTATTAAGTACTTATCACCCGCTGTCTACGATTAAAACAACAAGCTTAGTGAAAATGATTTTTATTAGGCTTGAACGACTTAAGACTATAGATTTCTATTAATAGAATCTGTGCTTAAGACCAACCTCATCCAACCTGTTATGTTTGTCCCAGCGGCCCCATCTACATGTGGGAGGCTCTGCCCTGGCGGACTGTGGTACCAGTGAGAGAGAACATCGGGGAAATCCAACGCGCCGCTCTCTCCTACAAGAGAAGGAACGTTATCAACAGGAGGTGGCTGCGAGTTTCTAAACTGGTTCTGGAAGACTTGCTCAACAATAAGAAGTAGGTTTTGTTAAGTCACGCGGCTTTTTGTATGTTTGTTTGTTGCATAGCTTTCAACTTCAGTACTACATAGGCTGTACTGTGTTGTTGACGGGCCACAAGATTAAAGTCTGACATTCATTTCTAAGTGCTCCAAAACACAGAGACAGTGCCGGGAAGTTTGGTCTCAGTCGGTCACATTATACCGACACACACTCGACAAGTAGGGGACAACATTGGACAAATTGTTTTTAACCTGATAGATAAATAGATAGATAGATAAATAGATATGATCAGTGGAAATAAGGGTAAGAGGAGTAGAAAGAACGTGAGAGAGAGAGAGAGAGAGAGAGAGAGAGAGAGAGAGAGAGAGAGAGAGAGAGAGAGAGAGAGAGAGAGAGAGAGAGAGAGAGAGAGAGAGAGAGAGAGAGAGAGAGAGAGAGAGAGAGAGAGAGAGAGAGAAAGAGCGGAAGGAGGAAGAGAGCGAAGAAGGCAGGAAGGGGAGAGGAAGAGGCGGAGGGAGATAAAGAAAGAAGAAGAACAAAACGTAATCTTAGTTTAACGTATCTATTTCCATACGTGATTCTTAAGTATCATTTATGATAGAGCGTCATGTTGGTGCCGAAATCTGTGTATCTTACAGATCTGAAATAAGATTATCAAAACAAATGATACCCAGGATTTAAAAAAAATCTAGATCCATTATCTCAAATGATTCATTTTTTAGCACGAACTTTTACAAAACTGTCTATATTAATTTAAAAATAATTATAGTTTTATACATATGAACTAAAATGAAACCCGAACCATTCATTTATGGTCAGATCTATTCTTTAAACCTTGAAATGTTCGATGTTGTAGACCTTTCCATCTTTTCATCGGTTGAAATTGTATACTACTAGTATGTGGCATGCGTGGCTTAGACGATAGTACCGGGCTGTCTCAATTAACCTGAGTGGCACATTGGGGGTTGTACAGAGAGGGGTGATTCTCCCAGCACTTGTCCAAGCGATTCTTAAGGCAGTTCACAGTTGGTGCCGTCACAACACTGTCTGGTAGGCCATTCCAGTCATTTACCACTCGGTGAGAGAAACGGTTGCTGCGTAAGTTCAGCCTAATATTCGACAAATATCACCTCTTTATTAATACATAATAAAATAAAAGTAACTTAAAATGTATTTATTCTTGTCTAAACAAAACGTTATAACATTATTATTAAAACACTTTTTTTTTCTTTTTTTTTTATATATATTCAAGATATTCAACTCTAAGAGAATTTCGGATCAAAAACGACATGCAAGTTAAATTGAGGCTGTGGAAAACGAGACATGATTGGACCAACAATGGGAAGAGGATGCGCATTTAGCCCCGATTGGAAGCAGAATAATTTTAGTGTTGCCTCCTGAGACTTCATAATTCTTGTGTCATTCTTTTGTTATTGATCGATATACTTGCTTTCACCTGTTGTGAACATCCACCTGCCTCAAAGGTCTCACTGAAAGTTTTTGTCTGTGTATATTAAATTTGCATCTCAAAGTTTCACTAAATTTGTCTACTCGGTGTCTATCTGTCTGTCTTCAACTCTCTTTTTAGCTCGTTTTCTCCTGTTTTAAAAATGTGCCTATTTATACGTCCGTTTGATTAAAAACTGTCTCCATCTTATTTGCAGAAAATAATAAATCCACAAAAATGAAAAAAACAACAACAACAAAACCCCATCAGTTTCGATCAATTTCAAGTTCTTTCCAAAACTCTAAAATTACATGCTTAAGAAGTCTTTGTGCGCTTCGTGGCTATTGCAGTGTGTTTAGTTGTTATATTTATTAATAGGATCACATGTTTAATAAAACAATGAACAATAACTGTGCTTGGTGGAGTAGGATTTTTATTAACATCAGGAGCTTTGATCTCTCTAGGTCTCTCTGAGCTCACATGTAACAGGAAGGAAGAGGTAATTTATATAAAAATGAAAGTACAACTGCAAGTATGGTAGGTGGCAAATAATCAAACAATTGAGGATTTGTGAATTTCCTTACACAGAGTAACCAATTTAGTATAGTACTGATACTGGTAGTCTAACCCTGCCAAATGTGAAGGCTAAAAAATAGTGGTGAAGTTATACTTCTAATAAACAGTAAGTGTAAAGTACAGTTTTATTTGACTATTGAATGTGTTCTTACTCTAGAAAAAAAAAGAACCAAAGAAACAAAAAAGCAGAAATCAACAACAAAAAACCAAAACAAAACAATAATAACAACAACAACAAACAAAATAAACTAAACTGACTCAAGATAGTACAGCTTTAAACAATAGTGTGTCTACCTTGAACTGAAAAAAGTTATATTGTGTAATTCACGTTTTCGTTTCTGTAAACAATGTTGTTACATATCCAATACAATGTTGCAACCGCTTTTTAAAACTTGCAAGCACTAGACTAATGGATTTGATAAAAAAAATACTAAAAGCTTAGTAGTAGTTATGTAATACTGTAGTAGCAGTAGTTGTAGTAGAAGTAGTAGTAGTAGTAGTAGTAGTAGTAGTAGTAGTAGTAGTAGTAGTAGTAGTAGTAGTAGTAGTAGTAGTAGTAGTAGTAGTAGTAGTAGTAGTAGTAGTAGTAGTAGTAGTAGTAGTAGTAGTAGTAGTAGTAGTAGTGGTAGCCTTGGTTTAGGCTTCAAATGCATATTCGTTCCCTACTGGGTCAGTGTCAGTATGGCGTGACCGGCTGAGACAGAGTCATGATAAATGTATACCCGCAAAGTCTCTGTGTGGCCTTACGTTAACTTATCAGACGTTAGCTATGGGTCCCTTTACCAGTATAGCCTATTATAATGCTGACGTTGGTGGCTAGGCAACAACAACAAACAAACCGGCCTAGAATATGTCCCCATAGAGCGCAGTGTAGAGGAGCCGGTCTGGTTGACCAGTGCGACTAAATCCTTCTTATCTGAGTTATCATTGGTCTCAACCAGTGTCTTTCGTCCACTACAGGATCCGCCTTCCAAACCTTGTTTGTTTTCATTGCTGCCTCTTAGATTAAGACTCTTCCCCTCATAACTAATTTAACTCTGTGCAAAAGTTCAGGCAGTAACATACATGTATTTGCAATAACTCTGTAAGAAAGTTAACGAGTCTTTTATTTTCTCTTTTGCCAAAACCGACATAAATCAACTAATCATTTAAAACCTCCATAATTCAATCAATCATTTAATCAATCAATATAATACATGTCTGTCTGTCTGCCTGTTTGACTTGTATGTCAGTCTGACTGTATGTATTTTCTGTCTCTGTCTGTCTGCCTCTATACCCTCCTCTCTCTCTGCCTATGTCTGTCTCTCTTTCACTTTCTCTATGTTTATATCTCTGTCCGTCTGTCTGTCTGTCTGTCTGTCTGTCTGTCTGTCTGTCTGTCTGTCTCTCTGTCTCGGCCTCTCTCTCTCTGTTTTGGTCTCTCTCTCTGTCTCGGTCTCTCTCTCTGTCTTGGTCTCTCTCTCTCACTCTCTCTCTCTCTCTCTCTCTCTCTCTCTCTCTCTCTCTCTCTCTCTCTCTCTCTCTCTCTCTCTCTCTCTCTCTCTCTCTCTCTCTCTCTCTCTCTCTCTCTCTCTCTCTCTCTCTCTCTCTCTCTCTGTCTCTCTCTCCTCTCTCTGACTGAAAAGTCCCTGTGCCACCCCCCCCCCCCCCCAACTCTCTCTCTGAACTGAAATTGAACATTTTGCACAGACCTGAAGTCTAGCGGATCAGGAATAATGTTCAGGAATCTAAGTTGGTTAGGCTACTGAATGCCTCGCTGTACAAATCTGATAAACAATGGCCAGGGGAATTGAACAGGAAGTGTTTGTTTGAACTGCAGATTGCGAACAATCCGGTCCATAACGCTAAGTGAACAGGGGGTTCTTTGCTGGCGGTGATAGATCAACATTCATTAAATTAGGATTGTCTTCGATTGATAAAAGAAGGGCCTTCAGTCGAATAAAATTCACCATAACATACAGAGGGTGAAGTAACTAAACGCAAACATGTTACCAATGTAGAGCCTTGATCAATGGTACATGTAGTTTAGAAGGGGGAAAACTTGATACCTTGATGAAATTATGGTGGGAGTAAAACTCCTCTCCCCCCACCCTCTGCTTGCCCACAGATTTCACGGATTATGGTTATTTTTGTCTCTCTCTCTCTCTCTCTCTCTCTCTCTCTCTCTCTCTCTCTCTCTAATTAAAAACCCAACTCAACCACTGGAGGAAAGCAAGAGATGTGATTTATTGGTTTGAGAACATTGAGGACAATAACAAATCAGTTAATCCATTCGACGTCTGCAATTCTATCGCTCTATTACTATAACTGCCCGAGGAGGCATTAAATTCTGCGTAACTTTACCCCACATCAATGAAGGAGAAAAAGGCGTTATTAAACAGACAAGAAACACCTCCCTCTACTACAACAACACCTCGCGGGTAAAGAAAACAACAGAGATTCTGGTGTAACAATGGGGAGCGTCTGGGCCGCTGAGACATACGAACTGCTATGTTTGTTCTTCTAATCACAGCTCAAACACTGGAATATAGACGTTGAACTCGTCACCTGCGCGTTAACACCGGGAACAAGGAGCGGCAATACAAAAAACAGTTATGCACAATCTTCAAAAGCAATGAAGCAAAAAAGAAAAAAAATCACGGACTTTCTTGACGCGACCCTCGACTACAAAACTGCCCACAAAATAATCAAAGCAATATTGACTATTTAAACGAGTACAGCCACCAGCTGCAGCCTAAAGAAGAACCTACCGAGAGCATAAACTATGGCATAAATATGAACTAAAAATGAGGAGGTATTTAAACAAGCCATCCCGACCTACAGCGACGCGCTAAAAAGGGGGTATTGAAGAATTTGATTGTATTTCAGTGCTGGTCTAAATTCTAGAGCTACGAACAAACAACAAAGCAACAAAAGAAAGAGGAATACAACTTGGTACAATGCACTGTTTAGTAGCTGTCAAACAACATCATAAATATATGTTTATGTACATATGAGTATATCATCATCATCATCATCATCATCATCATCATCATCATCATCATCATCATCATCATCATCATCATCATCATCATCATCATCATCATCATCATCATCATCATCATCATTATAATCATCATGCTAGCTTGTCTGACGCAGCCTCCCGTACAATCTGCCTGAAGAGCTCTGTTTTGAGCGAATCTTCCTGCCTCGCTGGGTTGAGTTGAGTTGAGTTGGTTTAAAGGTCCAACAGCAGCACTATATTTGCTATATTTTGGACGGGCCCCAAGATTAACGTCTGACAATTTATGTGCTGCCACGCACAAGACAGGGCGGGGATGCCATGACTCCTGTCTCAGCCGATCACATTATACTGACACCGACCCAACGAGTAGGGAGCTCAACCGCCAGGATTCGAACTCAGACCTTTGGCGTCAGAAGCCGATTTTCTACCCCAGAACCACCGCGCACCCCCTATAAATATATGCACATGTATATATAATTATATCATCATCATCATCATCATCATCATCATCATCATCATCATGAACATGGTGGCTTGTTGGCAGAGTTTGACGTAGCCACCCGTACAATCTGCCTGAAAGGCTCTCTGTCTTGAGCGATCCTTCCTGCCTCGCTGGGCCTCCCTTATCGAGCGTCTCTGATGTTATCCATACAATTTCTTGTAGGTCTGCCCTGTCTTCCTTTTGCCCCCAACTATGTTTCTAGGATGTGTCTTTCCAAACTGTCAAGTCTTTTCAGGTGTCCAGAGTATTTCAGTTTTAGTTCTGTAATGGTATTCAAAAGCAAATATGTAGCCATTTCCTCTGTGTGCTGTCCAAGGAACTTTAACCCTAAGTATTTTTCTGTATCATCTTAATTTAAAAACAGTTCTTCCACCTGCTTTTGAAATTGTCCACCCTTCACATCCATATGTGGCAATCGGAGAATATGCAAGATTTTATGATTTTCAGTTTTGTCTCTTTGTTGTTTCTCTTCCAGTTTGTTCATTCGTGCCAGGTCTGTTGATATTGTATTGTATATTTCCTCAGAATATTTGCCGTCTTCGTCATTCCCAGAACCTAGGTATTTACAGTGGTCTACCTGCCACACCTTTTTACCGTTTTTTAATTTTCTTCACATTCAGCAGCGGCCCTTTTCTTTTCGCTTTGCGTTTTAACTGTTTGGGTCAGCTTGCAAAGTCCAATAGGTATTGTAGAGTATAATGCAGTATCATCAGCGTATCTTAGTTTGCAAGGCTCATTATATATATATGTGTGTGTGTGTGTGTAGTGGTATTGGTCCTCTCTGTTTCTTTTTCACTTTTTCTAACTCTAAGGATTACTGTCTTCTCTATTCTCTCTCCCATTCTAGTACATGTAATTACTATTGCGCCCATCTTTACTGATTTGGGGCGGCGAAGCATGACTCGCCAGCGGCCCGTTCAATACTGTTGCAGTTGTCTTTGCTCATTAGTGGACACTGATGTCTTTAGCGGCCTTGCGCTCCACACAACAATAGGGGAAGAGAGAATAATTTAGTCCTTTAAGCTTGTGGCTTTTGTGATCACTGATTGGCTCCGTAAGTTGAGATAACAGCATTGATTGGACGATAGTGCGGATTGTCTCACCTGTTGTCTTCATGTCCGCTGATGGTCCTGTTATCACAAGGACTTGTTGTACCTAAGCGTCCATTATGCCCTCTCAGATCAGGGGAAAGCGAGCAAAACAATTCATTGGATTTCTTCAAGTGTAACAAAAGAAAGAGGATGGTTAGTCTTTCTAAATGTCTCTATTTAATTTTTTAGTGGTTGTTGTACCTAAGCGTCCATTATGCCCTCTCAGACTTGTACTAATGGTGGTTGTTGTACCTAAGCGTCCATTATGCCCTCTCAGACTTGTACTAATGGTGGTTGTTGTACCTAAGCGTCCATTATGCCTTCTCAGACTTGTACTAATGGTGGTTGTTGTACCTAAGCGTCCATTATGCCTTCTCAGACTTGTACTAATGGTGGTTGTTGTACCTAAGCGTCCATTATGCCTTCTCAGACTTGTACTAATGGTGGTTGTTGTACCTAAGCGTCCATTATGCCTTCTCAGACTTGTACTAATGGTGGTTGTTGTACCTAAGCGTCCATTATGCCTTCTCAGACTTGTACTAATGGTGGTTGTTGTACCTAAGCGTCCATTATGCCTTCTCAGACTTGTACTAATGGTGGTTGTTGTACCTAAGCGTCCATTATGCCTTCTCAGACTTGTACTAATGGTGGTTGTTGTACCTAAGCGTCCATTATGCCTTCTCAGACTTGTACTAATGGTGGTTGTTGTACCTAAGCGTCCATTATGCCTTCTCAGACTTGTACTAATGGTGGTTGTTGTACCTAAGCGTCCATTATGCCTTCTCAGACTTGTACTAATGGTGGTTGTTGTACCTAAGCGTCCATTATGCCTTCTCAGACTTGTACTAATGGTGGTTGTTGTACCTAAGCGTCCATTATGCCTTCTCAGACTTGTACTAATGGTGGTTGTTGTACCTAAGCGTCCATTATGCCCTCTCAGACTTGTACTAATGGTGGTTGTTGTACCTAAGCGTCCATTATGCCCTCTCAGACTTGTACTAATGGTGGTTGTTGTACCTAAGCGTCCATTATGCCCTCTCAGACTTGTACTAATGGTGGTTGTTGTACCTAAGCGTCCATTATGCCCTCTCAGACTTGTACTAATGGTGGTTGTAATCTATCTAAGTGCTTTCATTAATTTTTATAACGACCAAGCTGCAATGAATTGATTGGAACTTACGATTATATGGAGTAAAGCAGCGTTTGAAATTTTGTTTGTAAATTGTCAATTAGGTGTAACGTATCCTTTCCTTATGTGACTTTCTTTACTTGGGTCTGTGTTCGGTAGAGCTTTGAGATCGGCTGATTTGATCTGGATCTTGATGTTTTGATGGTGCTGATCGTGTTTGAGTCTGCACCAGTCTCCTCCTGACAAAACACAATGAATCCTCCCCTGCAAGTAATCTGCTCAGAGCGCCTGCAGTGACATGAGCTGGTGTCTCTCTGTACTCTATGGTGTAGCTGTATTGGCTCAGCGTGAGAGCCCACCTCACGAGTCTGGTAGCTGTATTGGTGTATTGGCTCAGGGTGGGAGCCCACCTCAAGAGTCTGGTATCTGTATTTGCTCAGGGTGAGAGCCCACCTCACGAGTCTGGTAGCTGTATTGGTGTATTGGCTCAGGGTGGGAGCCCACCTCAGCTGTATTGGTGTATTGGCTCAGGGTGGGAGCCCACCTCACGAGTCTGGTAGCTGTATTGGCTCAGGGTGGGAGCCCACCTCACGAGTCTGGTATCTGTATTTGCTCAGGGTGGGAGCCCACCTCACACGTCTGGTATCTGTATTTGCTCAGGGTGGGAGCCCACCTCACACGTCTGGTAGCTGTATTGGCTCAGGGTGGGAGCCCACCTCCTACGTCTGGTAGCTGTATTGGCTCAGGGTGGGAGCCCACCTCACGAGTCTGGTAGCTGTATTGGCTCAGGGTGGGAGCCCACCTCACAAGTCTGGTAGCAGCCAGGGCTGGAATCGGTTTTGTAGGATCGAAGAAAGCGATAAAAGGATTTTGGTCCTTGACTAAGAAGATTTTCAGGTCCATATAGGTCACTTGGTGTAACTTGTTGATAACAAAGATGATTACAAGTGCCACTTGCTGGATCTGTCTGTGGCGTCTTTGTGTCTACTTTAATGTTTTTGACACAGCAATGGGTCGCTCGCTTCCAAGGTACAAAAATGGCGTAGAATAATTATTTTTTTTAATAAGCTACCAAATTCTAACCCTTAGCTCTGCCTCTGAGCAGTTGTAAATCTACGTCAAAATTTAGTGTTGGGAAATTCCCAAGAATCGATCCCAGATAAATTTAGTTTTCAGACGTAGGTTACGTGTATACGTTCGACCAAGCTTTAGGCCACCGCCTTCTCATGAATACGGCGCGCATTGATAATTCTTCCCACCACTAATAAACCTTGGTTTTCGTCGGTTTTAATCAACGCATTATCAAGGTGTCTTATCACCGGTTACGATGCAGCTTTCGCCACACTTAAAGAAAGACGAAACATGGACAGAGTAGTGATATCTAGGTTTAGTCCCAGTGGGGTTAGTCGTATCTTAAGGCGAATAATAGCAATATTACATGCTGATCTAACTCTGCATCCTGTGCTGAACAAGTTGCCAACTTTATTCGGCCATGACGTAAC
This sequence comes from Elysia chlorotica, assembly GCA_003991915.1. Lineage (NCBI taxonomy): Eukaryota > Metazoa > Mollusca > Gastropoda > Plakobranchidae > Elysia > Elysia chlorotica. The sequence continues at coordinate 418,427 of RQTK01000343.1, read as the reverse complement.
TTCTATGCATCATAGAGATAGAGGGAAGTTCCCACTCTAGTCTTTAATTGGAAATCTGTGTAATCGAAGAGTCGTCCTAACGCGACTGTGCAGTACGCACATAAATTTGCGCAACTTTGAAAAAAAAACCCCACTAAAACACCAAATATTTTTCCACTTATTCCTATGATCAGACATTGAAATAGTGTAAAAGGGTTCCATAGGAAAAATGTTGCGCATGCGCGTCGGTATAATTGAGACTTTTGCTTCTTTCTTAAAACCTTAGTTAAAAAGTCTGTCTGAAGATTGGGGAAACATCCTTACTTCAAAGTCGCAGTAGAGTAAGTACGCGTCATGCCAGCTCCCCGTATCAAGAGAGCAGCTCTTCTTGTGAAACGCCTCTCTAAATCTTTATTATTATCATGCATTCCACTGAGAAAGACCTTTTTCTTCTTTTTTTTTCTTAACGAGAGATTGCAGGCCGTAAGTATGCATAGATCTAGATCTAGATCTGTAATCTGGATCTAGATCTAGATCTAGGTCTTGAAGTATGCATAGATTTAGATCTAGATCTGTATTCTGGATCTAGATCTAGATCTAGGTCTTGAAGTATACATAGATTTAGATCTAGATCTGTATTCTGGATCTAGATCTAGATCTAGGTCTTGAAGTTTTATTTTTTTATATGACATTGAACACTTTTGATCTGAAGTTCTCTAATCTATCAAACCTGCAAAGAGTATTCAATAATGACCGATTTGAGCTGTCATACTGGCGAAGAAGAAGAACATAAAAAATAATAGACATTTTCAAGGGTCTATGATAAAAATACAGTTTCGAGCAGGCTTTATTGTATGTAGACCGTTTTTCACAAGGGAAGATCTAGATTATTCTCTATAGAGGGAGGGAGAGAATTCTCTCCCTCTCTCCGGGTTTAACGTCTCCTAGGCTCCCCTGGGGGATCCTATACGGCGAGGAAGATCTAGATCTAGATCTATTCTTTTTAAGAACAGAAAGGACAATTAATTATCCGAATGAGACAGGCTTTTTTGATCGAGTACAGAATCTTGGACAACGCTATGTAGTTTTTAAGATATATGAGGACATCCAGGTATTGGCAACTTGCTAAGTCACACTTGACACTTTCATTTTAACGAACAATTATAAAAGCAAATGAGGCAATTGGTCGAATTCACACCGCTTCGAGTGTGCCCTTGAATTCTTCCCTCTGTGCGCAATGTCTCCCCCTGGTTGGATCGGTGTCAGTATAATGTGATGGGGTCAGACAGGAGTCCAAGTATACCTGGTCCCTCCCTGTGTGGCAGAATGTCGACATTTCAAACGTTAGTCTCCGAGCCGTCACTTTAGCAACCTCGGAAAGACTGTAGCTCATATAAAAAAGTCAAAATTTTGCCACACCGTTACCATTACAACTGTTTTCTTAGAACTCTACTCCAGGCTTCTCACTTTTATACTTTGATTTAAATTTAAGAAAAAAAAATCCCACAACAAGAAATGAAATTAACATAATTATAGGCTCCCAATTATACAAGATAGGAGTTTCGGTACAGCCCATCTCTGCCTGTTTTGTGGGGAAACATGGACATTATCTGGCGTAAGTCTTTGAACTCCTCCTTGATGGGCCCTAGTCTCTGGGGATGGACGTTCACAAACCAATAAGCCAGAATCAAACTGAGGACAGCGACTCTAAAGGCTAACCCGATACTAGCAGCATCACTTCCTGAGACTTCCTCGGACATAATACAAACCAGCCCGACATCCACTCTGCATCAACTGGCTGGTCTGATAGGCAGCGGTTTATCCACAACCAAAACATCCTGGACCAACTTGACCTCCGGTCATCTATCTAAACGCCTTTGTACTGGACTCGTGATTCTTAGCCCGGCAACCTTCAGCTTGAGGGTCAAGTGGTCGCAATCAGGGACACCATAACGGACTTTGATGGAACCTTGACGAGGCTGGTGTGTCAAACTTGGTAGCAAAGCCTACGCGTTTATCACGAGTTTGGGTTTTTGTTTCCGGGTGTTTCCGGTTGTTTCCGGGAAGATAAACACACAGGGAGCGAATGTGTGAAACTTAAATCCAATTTTTTTTTCTTTATTGTGTGTGTGTGTGAGAGAGAGAGAGAGAGAGAGAGAGAGAGAGAGAGAGAGAGACAGACAGACAGAGAAAGAGAGAGAGCAAAGCTCTTTCTTTCTTTCTTTCTATCTCTCTCTGGGGTTAACTTTTTCTAGGTGAACTAAATCCAAACCCAACTAGCACTCTGCAAATGAATATGCAGCCATAAAACCCTTTGAAAAAGGATGTAATCATTTTTACACGCTGTCGAGCAAAGACAGTAGAGGCATTTCGGTAATGGGTCCCATAGCTAAAATGAATACGACATAATGTAAGTGAATTTGAACCAGTGTGCTATTAAACTAATGGACCTGAAGTACGCTGATGACACTGCATTGCTCTCTATAACCCATTCACAAGCTACCCAACAAGCTGCCCAAAACAGTTAAAAAAAAAAACACAGCGCAAAGAAAAGGACCGCTGCTGAATGTAAAGAAAATTAAAATTGTCAATATCGACAGGTGCAGCGCTGTTTGTAGATGTGATGATAAACGGTAAAAAGGTGTGGTATGTAGACCACTGTAAATACCTAGGTTCTAGGAATGGCGAAGACGGCAAATATTCGGAGGGAATGAATAATAGAATATCAACAGCCCTGGCACAAATGAAAAAAAAAAACGTGAGAAACCCTGGAAAGGAAACAACAAAGAGACGAAACGGAAAATCATAAGATCCTGCATTATCTCCATTGTCACTTATGGATGTGAATGTTGGACAAGTTACACACATTAAATAGGAAAAGGAACTGTTCTTTTGAATTCAAATGCTACAGAACAATGGATTCGGCATTGTATCGACACAAAGGCGTCCTTAAAAAACGGGCAAAGCGGGGCTGCCAAGAATAACAGGCAGAGTTGTCGAAAAAAAAACAATCATTTGCATGTAGAACCCAAGACAGTTATAGCGTTAAACTTGTGTAGCCCGTCTACACGCTCAGCTATTTCTGGCAAGTCGCGGTCTGACCTTACTTCACCCAGCCCTAGGTGAAGGCGGTCTGGATTCTCACTCGGCTATCTAGGCTACTTGAACAAAATTAAAACCCTTGGTCTAGTGATGTCCTATATATAGACTAGATATGCTAAACAACACGTCACCCATGAGACACTAGTTGACTTGTTGGGTTGTTGAGTTTGTTTAACGTCCAACATTAGCACTATGTAGGCTATATTGTGGACGAGCCCCAAGACTGACGTCTGACAATTTTATGAGACAGACAGGGAGCTCATGCCACTCGAAATAAGACACCGACTCCCAGCATTTGAACATAAGCTTCGGTTTAATTTGATTTATTATCTATTTTGAGGTAGAGGACTCATAATTAAAGAGAGCACAGCGATGTCAGAGGTGTTAGCTATATCGAGTCTTAGACATTGCATTTTCACTTGCTTAGCTTTACGGTAAATTTATTAAAGTTAGTGAAAATCGACGATTAAGTCAATAAGTCAAACAAAGAACTCGTGTGAAATTTTCACTAAATGACTATCCCTCGTTTCTAGCTGACACTATCATCTCGTCTCACAAGTCGGTTTCTTATCTACCGGAAACCAGCCAGCGGACATTAGAGGGTGTTAAAGCTTGCCCACGGATATCGGTGACAGTGCAGTGCGCTGTAGGGGCACTAGCCCGTCTAACTTGTTAGGTCACTGGTCCCGACTGACACCGATCCATACCAGTGCCTAGTGCTTCCTTACCCGCTACCGGGCGGGGCTGCTTAAAACGTTTGCTCTGCGTTGGACATTGTCACATATTGACTCTCTTGGCCAGTGCAAAGTGCCGACAGTGACGGGATCGATGGTAAAAGTACCACGTTATTAAAAAATAAAAACTCTCTGTGGACTGGATTGGATAACCATTAAACAAAGATGAGGGTAAGTACCCGTGTTTCTTTATGACTTCTACACAAACTATGTGATGTGATTTCATTGTCTGATATCAGTTAAGCTGCTGCATGTAGAAGTTGATGAACCGATTCAATAAGTATTACAAGCAGCTTGTTCAGGCTCAAGACTCCTGACAGCTGAGACCCGAAAGCTGGTTTACCGGCTCCTACAATTTCATATTTAAACACAAATTCGACCCATGATCGATTTAAAAAAAACAATGCCAGAAACAACTGTGTCCAGCCATGACACTAAAGTGCATCGTTTTTTTTTTAGAAATACAAGTATGGTGTGTAAATTGAGCATACATCCATCAAGAACATAATTACCATTTCCTGCTGTGATATTACTAAATTCAAACTTATTTACCGCAATAAGCTTCCCCTCTTACCTAAATAACAACTCAAAAGAATACAAAAAGCATAAAAAACATACACAAACAAAAACACAATACACCCCCCACCCAAAAAACAAAACAAAAAACAAAACAAAAAAAAAAGAAAAAAGAAAAAACAAAACAAAAAAAACAACAAAAAAAGCAACCAAAACAACCAACACGAACAAGGCAGAACAATTAAATAAAAACCAACAAAATTAGATGATTTTTTTTCCAAATTGTTTCATGATTATTGAAATTAAAACTTGTACTAGTTTTACCAATATTTTCATATATATTTTTTATACCTTTTAGAAAAATGTGTAAGAATCTTAAGCAAAATGTTCATGTATTTTTTAATGCTCTCTGAGCCTAAGTCTGTTTGGTGTAGAGCGTGATAGAGATAACATTTATGATTAGGATTACTATTATTATTATTATTATTATTATTATTATTATTATTATTATTATTATTATTATTATTATTATTATTATTA
>RQTK01000343.1:397788-411290 GCA_003991915.1 Elysia chlorotica | reverse complement strand
GTGTGTGTGTGTGCGTGTATGTGTGTTTGTGTGTGAGAGAGAAAGAGAGGGGGGGGGGAGAAAGAGAAAGTGAGAATTGATGGAAGGCAATATATAATTGCTTTTTTTGTGTGAAAAGAGAATCAGGAAAAAAAATAATAAGTGGATTTTCTGTGCTGACGCTAACAGCACAACAGGTGAAAATCGTTGCGATTAATAGGCAAAACAAAAACCTCCGCTTAAAGAATGCACTGAATAAATGGTTTTTCACTAGGGTGGGTTGACATTAATTTTTAATTGGACGATTTGTAAAGAGTAAAAGGATAAAGTAATAAATAGAACAAAGAAAGAAAAAAAGAGGAAGGAGGGGAGCTGGCAGAAAGCAGACGAGATAGAATAGAGACTTATCATTTTTTCTTTATCAGAACGAGCGAGCGAGCTAGCGAGAGAGAGAAAGGGAGAGAGAGAAAGAGAGTTATAGAGAAAGAGATAGGGTGTAATCCCAGGGTACCAGACAGCCTGGGTGGGTGTAATCCCAGGGTACCAGACAGCCTGGGTGGGTGTAATCCCAGGGTACCAGACAGCCTGGGTGTAATCCCAGGATACCAGACAGCCTGGGTGTAATCCCAGGATACCAGACAGCCTGGGTGTAATCCCAGGATACCAGACAGCCTGGGTGTAATCCCAGGATACCAGACAGCCTGGGTGTAATCCCAGGATACCAGACAGCCTGGGTGTAATCCCAGGATACCAGACAGCCTGGGTGTAATCCCAGGATACCAGACAGCCTGGGTGTAATCCCAGGATACCAGACAGCCTGGGTGTAATCCCAGGATACCAGACAGCCTGGGTGTAATCCCAGGATACCAGACAGCCTGGGTGTAATCCCAGGATACCAGACAGCCTGGGTGTAATCCCAGGATACCAGACAGCCTGGGTGTAATCCCAGGATACCAGACAGCCTGGGTGTAATCCCAGGATACCAGACAGCCTGGGTGTAATCCCAGGATACCAGACAGCCTGGGTGTAATCCCAGGATACCAGACAGCCTGGGTGTAATCCCAGGATACCAGACAGCCTGGGTGTAATCCCAGGATACCAGACAGCCTGGGTGTAATCCCAGGATACCAGACAGCCTGGGTGTAATCCCAGGATACCAGACAGCCTGGGTGTAATCCCAGGATACCAGACAGCCTGGGTGTAATCCCAGGATACCAGACAGCCTGGGTGTAATCCCAGGATACCAGACAGCCTGGGTGTAATCCCAGGGTACCAGACAGCCTGGGTGTAATCCCAGGGTACCAGACAGCCTGGGTGTAATCCCAGGGTACCAGACAGCCTGGGTGTAATCCCAGGGTACCAGACAGCCTGGGTGTAATCCCAGGGTACCAGACAGCCTGGGTGTAATCCCAGGGTACCAGACAGCCTGGGTGTAATACCAGGGTACCAGACAGCCTGGGTGTAATCCCAGGGTACCAGACAGCCTGGGTGTAATCCCAGGGTACCAGACAGCCTGGGTGTAATCCCAGGATACCAGACAGCCTGGGTGTAATCCCAGGATACCAGACAGCCTGGGTGTAATCCCAGGGTACCAGACAGCCTGGGTGTAATCCCAGGGTACCAGACAGCCTGGGTGTAATCCCAGGATACCAGACAGCCTGGGTGTAATCCCAGGGTACCAGACAGCCTGGGTGTAATACCAGGATTCACGACAGCCTGGGTGGGTGTAATTCAGAATACCATACAGCCTGGGTGTAATCCCAGGGTACCAGACAGCCTGGGTGTAATCCCAGAATACCAGACAGTCTGGGTGTAATCCCAGGGTACCAGACAGCCTGGGAGAGATCCCATCTCACATGTCAGGGCAGTGTGATAAACCAGTGTGCCTATCTGGTGCAATCTTGTATCTTAAAAAGGTTGTTATATAAATATTCTGGTTTAATTATGATTTCATTCTAACTTTTCAATATAGCCTGGTTTAGTACCACTCGAAAGATTATTCTTCTCTGTGCAAGACGTACTTAAATTTATATTCACATAATTATCTTCCTTTCTATTTGTGGCATGTTTGCAGGAAGGAAAACTGTAGTGTTATTTTGTTTCTATAAAATTTAGTCGGAGTATCCAAATGAAAAATGTTACATTGTTGTACATGTGGTTTGGCTTTACATGTTGCAAAAAATGGTGTCTGGATCCTTCTTTTTTTTAAAATAATTTTTAAAGTTTTCGTAGCATTTCTTTGGACTTCTCACTGGTTTGATACACTAGTGTTAAAAATAACAGCACGCACCTTTCAACATATTTTTATTCTGCTATCAGACCTCCGAAGCTGTACACACGCGTTCACTCCTTAGAGATGAATCGGCTCCCCGCCCCGCTCCCCCCGCGCCGCTTTTTTTTACCTCCATAGATTTATTCACGCTAAACAGAGAAATGTAGTTTGACATTAAACTTCCAGCACGATTGTATCTATCACCCAGGAATACAATTAAAAGCGCATTTGAAAAAGGCTTTGTAATAATATTATGTAGACCATGTCAACTGCGGTGTTGATCTGCCCTAGGCTACAGTTTTTATTAGATCCCGGAAAACACAACACATTCATTTTTATTTGCTCACAAACCAAGCTTTACTTTTCAAAACCTTGTGAGCTGTCACCTTTTTGTGATAGTTCACTGAGATATTGCCAATTCTCGCCTTAGCCAAATTATCGAAACGCCTCAAGTTTGTGCGGTTTGCACCCAGAGTTTGTCTCGTCTTGGACACTGAACGAGAAAGCGTCGGTCGACAGTGCCAGACTGCCATATAGTTTGACTGTTACGTACCAGGGCGCAGCCCCAGTAGATCATCGCCTTCCCGGCCTGGCTTTACCACTGGAAAAATCAAATAAACGTCTCTGTGCTAAGGAAGACGCAGTACAACACACAGATGAGACAATATCTTTCAATAAAAAAGTAAAACATTTTTGGGCGGGTCGACCTAGATCACAACTGATTGAACAGCAGGAGCATAAATGGAGATCAATATTAAAACGCGTGATCAGTGAAATAAAGAAATTTCATTAGAGGATTCAACAACTTGGTCCGAGCACCACAAAAAGGAACTGCGGTCAATTTTTTTGTCCTTAAAAATATACCTGTATCCCTTCGTATCATCATCATCATCATCATCATCATCGGTATTTTGATTAACGTGCAGGTACTGGGGCAACATCCACATCAGTGGACCCCCTTCCAGGTAGCTGGCTTGCTGCACGCATGGCTGATCTCACACCAGATCTCCAGGTGTTTCTGTCATGAGGGTCAGTTGTTGAGAGTTTCCAGTCTTTCCGATCCCTCTCTGACACCTGCTTCCATGTCATTCTGGGTCTCCCTTTTCCACGACTTCCTGTTACTTGCATGTCCAATGCTGTCTTGATAGCTCCGCTTGACCGTTCCACGTGGCCATATCACCCATAGTCATTATTATTTGGGATGCAAGACGCTGCTTCAGCCCTGGCTTTAATGGAAGTAACAACACCCAGGTGCAACCGTTAAATTGAATCTACTTCAATGCACCGAGGCTTGTCTTCGGACGGATCAAGACGAGAGATGACCGAGAGATGACCGAGTGGAGCTGAGATTTGTGTATGAATATCTTGTCCTGCAGATGATCCAGTTGAAAACTAAAATTTAAACATGTTGAAATGTTCGCGTAGCAATGGAAAATCAAACAGACACTCAGACTGATCCGAATGCTGCACTTGCGACCATAAAGGACAGAGTTTGTTGCTTAGAAGTCATAGTCGACTCGTTCCAATTACAAGAAAAAGATGGCGTGGAACTGATGGGTTTAAAGTATTAGTTTCAAATTTGGTAGAGGCATTTCAGTGCAGGGGCAGCATCTTTTGACTGCGGTAGTGAAAGGAAATGAGAGTGTAGTACCTCTGGTAAATCCAGAGCAGAGAACTGTCGTTCCGTTTTACGTAAGTATGTTATATCTTTATTTTACAGACATGTCAGAATTCATTTGTTGTTTTGGGTCTTTAGATGCCTCTGAAATGCCTTATGAAGATATTAAAACCATATCAGAACGATAAGTTTTATAAGCCAACACAAGAGATCTAGATATGTCTGTAGTGGATAAGCAGTGTCAGTAGTTCAGATTCCCAAATATCTGTTTGACGAAGAACCAAAAGAAATAAGCGGATTAAATCCCATGTCCTTACATTTTTTACTCTTGTCATAGCTGCCATAATTTCGACATGGGATTTTATCTTGAGCATCGCTCTATTGTATTATCTGTGCGCTGTGCTCAGTTATTGGGCCGCTGCTTGGTAAGTTGGTGCTTCACGAGTGGCCAAATTGTTGAATAATTTTAACATTGGTAAGTGATAACAGAAGCTCAAATACCTTCACTTTCACTAACTTATGAGATGAACATAATATCAGCGGACATTTGGGATTGGCTCGCATGATAGGGATTTATTTCTTCTGATAAGATGTGATATGTTATCAACCAGTGGGAGAAAGGGATGTGCCACATATACATTGAACATTTGTTCTCCACGCTGACAGAGAGATCCGAGGGAAGAGTGCGCGGCGCCTAATCGGAATGTTGCCGGTTCGATTTCCGCTTGAGCCGTCTCGATTTTTGCTTATTGTTGGGATCGGTGTCAGCACATCACAGGCTTCGCGATTCGCAACACGATAACGGATCACGTAATAGCGCCCCCCTGGCATGGGGTTTTCTCACCAATCATGGGCTCCAGAATACAAAACTACAGAAACACAGAACAGTTATATTGGTCCAAAAGGGACATTTGATCCTCTTGACACAAACACAAGTCTAGATAACAGCGACGATTGGACGTCAGTGAAGAGTCTCTTGCCCACAGTTTCCGGTTTTTTCTGTGCCATGGCTGATGTTACCGCAAATCCTCATGGCAAAATTGTCCGGTTTTTTACCGGGAAAGAAATCTGTACTTGGCTTCCTAGCCTCTAGAGAGCATATTTACTTATGTTAGTCCTCAGCGCCTACTTAGGTACCTGAAGGACATTGGTGTATATAATAAAATTTAACTGTGATAATCCTACACATGGATCTTTTAAACTACTGTACATACCCTTCACTTTTAACCAAACCTTTTACGCACAATTTTCATGCTTTTACTACTCAAAAAGATAAGGAATCACCGTTGCTACTAGCATATTGCATTGACTGTCTTAGAACATCATGGGCACAACATAGCTGTTACCGTGCTGACGTGCCGTAAAACAAACACTCACTCACTCACTCACCCGTCGCCGATATAATCTTTCTGACAGACTTAGGGGACTTCAAACGAGGAGAGAGCTTCCATGCTTTGATCAAACTAGGCTAGGCCGCCACCAAGTAGGCTCTTTTGCAAACTAAACCCGTTCGCCCTAATCTGATATAATAGTTTACCAACTCGAACAGAGAGGGGAGGTTTTAAGTTTTAATCGCTAATACAAAGGGAGAGTCCTATGGCTGTCCCGGCAGACAAGTTACAATTCAACACACATTTTACTCAAACAACAAAAAAACATTTATGGGTTAAAACACTTTTACTTCCTTTTTATTACATGACTCAATCGAAAATGATTTTGACGAAATGGAAAACGCAAATCACATGTACACACTATTCGCATTCAAACTTGATAAAGTGGATTTTTTTTTTAATTTGCTTAGAAAATTTTAGAGGCATTTAATTAAAAACCAGTCCTATAACGGTTAGATTTTATCATTCTCGGTCGTCTGTGTGTAACCCCTCACGTAAGGTTAGTCGGTTAGGCGCCTTGGTACCTTAACGTTAGCAACCATCGTTAGCAACAGTCCTATCTTACTGTTTTGAGTGCTGCCATACTTATGCAGAGTACAGGTACAAGGACTTCTGTCTGTGTCGATGAAATTAAACTGAAACGACCCAAACAGTTGGCGGCTAAGTCCAACATAATATTACACCCTCCACTTTTCTCCTGAAACTTCAATATAATACCGGAGACAATTAAATACTACACACTAGCTTTTCCACGATGGAACGGTTTTTTACACCCCAACATTATATTGTACACTAGTCTTTCCTTGATGGAACGTTTTATTGTACATCCCAACATAATATTGCACATTAGTTTTTCTGTGATGGAACTTTTTATTGTACATCCCAACATTATATTGTACACTAGTTTTTCTGTGATGGAACTTTTTATTGTACATCCCAACATTATATTGCACACTAGTTTTTCGATGATAGAACGTTTTATTGTACATCTCAACATTATATTGCACACTAGTTTTTCGATGGTGGAACGCTTTATTGTACTTCCCAACATAACATAATACAGACCTGCTTTTGTCTGAAGCTTTACTGTTTACTTTCATCCCATCATAAAATTAACAAGCCAGTTTGTCCATGAAAGCTGAACGTTGATTTGCATGTTTCCCCAGAACAAGCTAATTTGTCCATGAAAGCTGAATGTTGGTTTGCATGTTTCCCCAAAACAAGCTAATTTGTCCATGAAAGCTGAATGTTGGTTTGCATGTTTACCCAGAACAAGCCAATTTTTCCATGAAAGCTGAATGTTGGTTTGCATGTTTCCCCAAAACAAGCTAATTTGTCCATGAAAGCTGAATGTTGATTTGCATGTTTCCCCAGAACAAGCCAATTTGTCCATGAAAGCTGAATGTTGATTTGCATGTTTCCCCAGAACAAGCCAATTTGTCCATGAAAGCTGAATGTTGATTTGCATGTTTCCCCAGAACAAGCCAATTTGTCCATGAAAGCTGAATGTTGATTTGCATGTTTCCCCAGAACAAGCCAATTTGTCCATGAAAGCTGAATGTTGATTTGCATGTTTCCCCACAACAAGCCAATTTGTCCATGAAAGCTGAATGTTGATTTGCATGTTTCCCCAGAACAAGCCAATTTGTCCATGAAAGCTGAATGTTGATTTGCATGTTTCCCCAGAACAAGCCAATTTGTCCCTGAAAGCCGAATGTTGATTTGCATGTTTCCCCAGAAGTCCATGATGGTGTCCTCCTCAGTCCGTGTTGCTGTGTGTCTCGGCGTTTTCCTCTTCTCCATACTGGTCTATATCGCAACAGTGAGATCAGTGGTACCCTGGCCCACCAACTTGTACCTTCACGATGTCAGGGAAATCAAGGAACCAATCCCAATCAATCTCAGTCTTCCCAACTACCAGAAAGCTCACGGTAAGATTAAACATTGGGCTTTTGGAATTAGCCGCTATAATAACTAGCGCCGGACAAAGGCGACGACAGGAATTACAATTCAGTTGTGTATAACTCTCGCCTTCCTTTGTACTACTCGTACGTCTTTTAAAATTCAACTCTCTGAAAGGATAGTCAATAACTGCACTAAAAAGCACTACGATTCGATCATTTATAAACACTTTATCGGAAATTATTTTATTCATTTGAAATTTCAAGCGGCATCATTATTTTTTTTTTCAACATATGAAGATGGAAATTTCTCTTCAGACAAAAAATTGATCAGGAAATTCCATCTTCTGAACAGTTGATTGGCTGTTTCAGTAAGTAGCTAATGTCATGACCGACAAAACAAGTTAATAACATGATTTTGTCTGTGCAATAAATATGTGCAAAAAATATGTCCCGCCAATTATCTGACGATAATGCATTGAAATGCAATAACTTTTAAGTGCTATAAATTTGAGTTTGGAGGTATTTTTGTAGATTTTATAAGTATTTTGATAAAATCATTAAAAAACATACAGAAATGTATGTTTGTTAGAAACACAATGTACATAGACAAATTAGGATATGCATCAACAAATCAACAAACATCAGCAATAAATCCTTTAGTTTATTGTTTGCCGAATTAACAATTCGACGCCTTCTCCGTTGCCATATTTCCCTGTTACCTATACTACCTGTATTAAAATAGCCTTAACTTTGTAGACGCCCTCCGGACCAAAATACTGCTTCACTGTCTGGGTTGGGTGGCTGGGGTTTCCAAGGCCCTGTGTTTTAAAATGTTGTCAGACTGTCGAGTAAACATGCAAATTAGTGCATAGGATCAAATAAATAACGCATTTCCATTGATTTAATTCGTTCTGAGTTCTACTACAGCCATATTTTCTCTATAAAGTCTCTTTAATAAACACTACTACAAGACGTAGACCTACGCACATGAGGCTTTCTACAGTTCAGCATGTTCACGCGAGGGGCTTTGTCCAGATATAAATATTATTAGTAATAGGTTTTTTTTTGTCTGGCCATCATCCTGAATGCTTTGTTTCGCCAACGTAGGCTAACTTATGGCTGCCATTTTTGCATTAAAAAACAACAACAATCTTTTAACAAATGATTTATTTTGTTGCAAAAAAGATATTTCTTTTACCTCACAGAATTCGTTTTGTGTGTACATCCACCATCCAGCCAAGCTGTACCAATACCACAAGCTCTTCTCCAACAAAACTAGCCTGGAGCCTTTCTCGGACCCACAGCAGCCCGCGACAGTGACGACATGGTGGCAGGCCGCAGCACTTATTGACTGGCAAGTACACAGTTAGCGCTGATATCTTGCTGTTGGGGAAACGTTCCTAGGAGACGGTCAGCCCAGAGAGAGGGAGAGAGGGGGTGTGATATATATAGAGAGAGAGAGAGAGAGAGATATATATACGGTGATTATAATATAAAAACAACATACGTCTCATTATCTTTTGAGAGAGAGAGAGAGAGAGAGAGAGAGAGAGAGAGAGAGAGAGAGAGAGAGAGAGAGAACCACACAGACACACAGACAGAGACAGACAAAGACATACAAAGAAAGAGACAGACAGACAGACAAACAGACAGACAGAGAGAGAGTGAGAGAGAGAAAAAGAGTGAGAGAGAGTGAGAGAGAGTGAGAGAGAGTGAGAGAGGGTGAGAGAGAGTGAGAGAGTGACAAAGAGTGAGAGAGTGACAAAGAGAGAGTGAGAGTGTGACAGAGAGTGAAAAAGTGACAAAGAGAGAGTGACATAGAGTGAGAGAGTGTGAGAGATATATAGAGAGCCATCGTTGCATGCTAACCCCCAACCAGCCTTCAAAGCATGTAATTTTAACAAACAATTCATGCAATTATTGTGCATTATTTAACAACAGAGCACAAGGATCAGATGTAGGAAGCTTGGTGGGCGAAACCTGCTTTAAAAAAAAAAGAAAAAAAAAAGTATCCCTTTAAAGCCTGGGAGTTCGGTTCAGTCCAGGCCCTTGGCTGGGTAGTCGTGGGCGAGACCTGCTCGACACATGACGCCACTGTACACCACTCAGGTCTGTCCTCTGCCAACCTTGCCAGGGTTACCCTGTTCAGTCTGCGCCCTTCCTCCGGGTTGTCTCCCCAATTCCTCGTTTGTCGCCCTTGTCGCCCGCGCTTTCTGCAGCACCGTCTTGGCCAGGCTGTTGTGACGAGTGCTGTGCTGTGGCTGAACCGCGCCTGCTTTCTTTTGTTCAGCACTGCTACTAAATCTTCCCGCGTGTTTATACCTCTGCACAGAGATCCCTTTGTCTTTTAGACTTTCCAGGAAGAAATTCCTAAAAATTAATGTGTCTGCAGCACTCTTTTCTCGATAGCCTGTTTTTTTTAGTGTTAGCTATTGAGGTCCAACTTTTGCAGCCGTAAAGGAAGGTGACGACTATATAACGCTAGAGGGTAAGTGGGTTAGCTCGGCTCGCCTCTCGCTTTTGGAGACGGAGATTCAAACTCTGGAGGGAGAGGGCTGCTTAAGCAGGTTCAAACAACTCCAACACTGCGCTGAACATTAATTTTGTTCCCAAGCGAAAAGGGACGTGAATTCATCGAGCTTTGTGTTCTGTGCATTACGCTGTAGTATGAAATAATTGCCAATCACGTAAGGTGGCAAGCCCTTGCATGGTCTACCTCACTATGATGAAAATGCTTTTTCCTGAATCCAGGAAAAAAACAACAAATCTTGTACAAGAGGATAGAGGAAACAAATCCCTGGCCAGCACAGTGTGGCTGATATTCAGGACCTGAGAATCCATTGGGTGAGGCCAAGTGCTGAGCGTATAAAACGCCTTAAGTGTAAACATTGATCTAGGCGAATGGCTCTCAACACTAAGCTAAACGTTATCTTACATTCAGAATAGTCCAAAAGGCAGAAATCCACAAAAGGCAAATTTGACAAGGACTAAACATGAAACGATGACTTTTCCAAATAGTTGTGCAGTTGTACAGTTGTTAAACAATTTCTTTTACAGTGATTTCTTTTTATCGAACATGGTTAGAGATTCAACAGTTGTTGCAATTCTTCGATCGTGAAGTAATTGTGTGTGCTTACGGGGATCGGGGTGAGAGTATGGTAGGCTGGTTATATTATTTGTCCTCTTTTCACAATCGCATATTGTAGGTAGTCACGCAGTAACACTACTAAACTGATCATTTGAAACCAATTGTAAGTAGGATAGAAGAAGTTTATGACATTTTCTCTCTAGACAATTATGGGTTGTCATACAGTAGCTGAACTAATAGTTTTGTTCTTAAGAAAAAAAAAGTCTTGAAGGCTTTTTTTGTTTGTTGAAACTGTCTAAATTCATTTTAATCTTTAGCATGTTTATGTGCATGATGTTTTCGACTAATGTTTTTAACAAATTAATGCCCTTTATAATATTAAAAGTATTAAGTCTAGAATATCTGTATTTATCAATCGTCTTGGGCTATCCTTCAGATTAACAAATGTTCCATGCATCACAAAAGAATATGTCTGGACAATGACATTTTCAATTTTATCAACGAAGGTGTGGTAATATCTATCCAGTGACTAAAAATATTAATAATGTATGTTTTGTTGTAATATAGCTTAGTAATCTTTATTATAAAAAATAAGCTCAATTTTTGCTCATCTCCACAGAATTAGCTACAGCACCGATCTTGATATTTTGCATAAATGAAGTCTATTTTTCATCCACTGCAATGGCACCTTTAGAATTCACAGCTTCTTACTGTTAATTTACAAAACAAAAGAAACCAATTTTCTTGGTCTACTATACTAAAGTCCAATACATTTTCGGGCGCGGTAGCCTTTGGGTAGAACATCGACTTCCGACGCAGGAGGTCCGTGTTTCCAGCCATGGGGCTTTCGCCCCCTACTGTTTGGGTCGGTGTCAGTTTCATGAGAGCGACTGAGACAACAGTCATGGTATCCCCACCCTGTCTCGTGTGTGGCAGCTCATACAATTGTCAGACGAAAGTATTGGGGCGCGTCCACATTAAACCCTATATAGTGCTGACGTTGGACGTTAAATCCAACTCAACTTCAACCACAACTACGAGTACATCTTTTGAAAAATAGAAACTCACCGGAGTATTATTTGTGGGTTATGGAAATTGAGGTATCTTCAACAGTAAGAGGCATTAAAAAATTTATACACACCATAGATATATAAATAGCTATTTATAGATCTATGCTACACACCTATCTATCCGAATGTAAGGGGGACATTATTATTTTTGTACGGTGAAACCGATTGGCAAGTGTCTATCCTTGGCCTAGATCTGTCTGGACCCAGATCTAGAACTAAATAGACATAATCTTTTGTACTTACTTTTTGTGTGCCTAGGCCCTATCTAGATCTAGATCTAAATGCTCCGTGAGAAAAAGTGTAGAATAACTAGTCTCGGGAAAACTTTTTAATCTTATTTCGTCTCTGTAACGTACTCTGTCATTGATATATTTGGTTTCCCTTCCAAGGCGTAGAATACATGTATGTGCATGCACCGTGATCCTAGGTTTGGGCCAGTCTTTGTGACGATTTAATTGTAATCCTCCGTAACTTTATATTTATGGTTCCTATCCCAGGAACCTGGGCCGTATCTTTTTAACTCACAGTCCATAAGCAATATAGCGTTTCTGTGGACATTCTGCTTTAGGCAGTGCCGTATTTCCTCTACCCAAAGAATGAACGATAACACTGCATATATCTCAATATGTTTGACAATGCATATAAATAAATCTTTTTGATACCTAAAAGACGTTAGTCTAGGAGAGAAATTCGCTTCCTTCGGAGGCTCGATTAAACAAATTCCGCTGGTGCCTTGGGGGCGCGGTGGTCCAGGGGTAGAACATCGGCTTCCGACGCAAAAGGTTCCGAATTCGAATCATGGCTGTTGCGTTTCCGATTGGTTGGGTCGGTGTCAGTATAATGTGACTGGCTGAGGCAGGAGTCATGGTATCCCCGTACTGTCTCGTGTGTGGCAGCACATAAACTTGTCAGACGTTAGATTTCAGGCCCCTCCGCTATATAGCCTATTTAGTCCTGACGTTGGATCTTAGGCAACCAACTCAACTCAACTTGCGAACAAGACCAGACCGTTAAACCAGAGACTATGTATTTAATGAGAAGTTTCACAAAAAGCTCACAGTGCTATTGTTATTGCTATGGCTAGCTAATGTGACGAAAGCTCACTCTACATCTTTATTGAATTACGGGTAGTAGACCAAGCTTCACAAGGCTTTTTAAAAAAATGTTAACTAAGGGTTAAAGTACAAAGCTACTGTCTTAAGTATCCTGATCCACAATGTTTAAAATATGTTAAAGCATTGTAGTACTCCAATGTTTAAAACACGGTTATGTTAAAGCATTGTAGTACTCCAATGTTTAAAACACGGTTATGTTACAGCATTGTAGTACTCCAATGTTTAAAACACGGTTATGTTAATGCATTGTAGTACTCCAATGTTTTAAACACGGTTATGTTAAAGCATTGTAGTACTCCAATGTTTTAAACACGGTTATGTTAATGCATTGTAGTACTCCAATGTTTAATACACGGTTATGTTAAAGCATTGTAGTACTTCAATGTTTAAAATACGGTTATGTTACAGCATTGTAGTACTTCAATGTTTAAAACACGGTTATGTTAAAGCATTGTAGTACTCCAATAACCCCAATTAATTATTCGTTTTCTACAGGATAGCTTTCGATTTCTCCTTCGATGACGCAATGTTTAAACATGGATGCGAAGTCCACTCGTTTGATCCAAGGTAAGTTCAAAACAGAGGCTTTCCAAAACAAAATGTCTAGAAACTGAAGCAGACAGACATTTGAATAAATTTATGTCAACGCGGGCTAGAGCACTAAATCACTAAGCAACGTTTGTATCATATTAAAATCTAGTTTGTTGTTCAGACTGACGAAGTGATTCATTTAAAAATACCCCCTGAGTAGCGTTCTGTCCAAACTATAGGCGCCAAGCAATCTTGTTTGAACATGCGACGCGAAGAGAAACACTAAGACATATTATGATTCACAAAATAATAGAATGATTGAAAGGAAGAGCAGCGGCGGAAAACAGGTAGAAAGGATGATGGGCGAACTCACAAAACGGCTTTTTGTTTGTTCGATTTCGTCCCCAGTAACTGATTGGGTCGGCGTCAGTAGAATGTCACCGGCTGGCACAGGAGTCCAGGTCTCCTCGTCGTGTCTCGTCTGTCTGTCTGTCTCTTTCTCTCTCTCTCTCTCTCTCTCTCTCTCTCTCTCTC
>RQTK01000343.1:382099-397088 GCA_003991915.1 Elysia chlorotica | reverse complement strand
ACTACTACTACTACTACTACTACTACTACTACTACTACTACTACTACTACTACTACTACTACACTACTACTACCACTACCACTACCACTACTACTACTACTACTACTACTACTACTACTACTACTACTACTACTACTACTACTACTACTACTACTGCTACTACTACTACTTCTACTAATACTACTACTACTACAACATTTGGAATTTTTAGTATTATTGGAATTGTTTTACCCAATGTTTTACTGTTTTGTTTTACTCCATGCTTCCAGCATGCTGCAGCCCAGTTACCAGCGAAACGAAAGCTCCTGGTTCCACAACCTGGGCCTGTCCAGTCGCAACACCGACAGCTACCGCCCTCCGCCGGACCAGTACGTGAAGGCACCGCAGGTCTGGCAGATGCGGACCCTCACCTCCGTCAAAGAGATGCTTGGACATACCGGGGTAAGAGCAACACCGTTACTGCGCCGGAACGATTGGTAGGGGAAAGAGCGATGGTGGATTTTAGTGGAAGTCGTGATGGTGACATGGATAGATAGACCAAAACAGTCTTAAAGATTGCGTGTTTGGGACAGAGAGTGTTGGGCCAACACAAATTAAGTGGTAGATTAATGAAAAATAGATACATAGTTAGGTAGATAGGTAAAAAGTTAGATAGATCGATAGATAGATAGATATATAGATAGATAGATAGATAGATAGATAGAAAGAAAGATAACTAGATAGGTAGATAGATAGACAGATAGATAGATAGATATGTGAATAGATAGATAGATTGAAAGATAGATAGGTCGATAGAAATGAATAAATCAATCCCAAAATTGCGAATAAGAAACCATAGGCTAGAATAAATAAGATGCGATTGACCCTCGGAGGCTAATGATGTGGCTGAGTGTAGATTGATCATCGGAATAGAAAGGCACTTCTTTATGAGAACAGAAACAAATAAAAGAAGAGTAAGGCTTAGGCAGAGTTAGGTATATAGGATACATTGTGGACGGACCCCAAGACTGACATCTGACACTTTTTGTGCTGCCACACACGATAGATAGGTAGATAGATAGATAGATAGATAGATAGATAGATAGATAGATAGATAGATAGATAGATAGATAGATAGATAGATAGATATAGAGTGAAATAAAGACAATAAAAGGCGCAAACTATTTTTTGTTGTTGTTTCTTCTCAGAGAGTTATCGACCTTCTGAAAATTGACATCGAAGGGTTTGAGTGGGATGTGGTTGAGAACATGAGAGAAACAGGGGAACTCGAATTGCTGCGGCAGTTTTCCCTGGAGTTTCACCTCTTCCCAAAGTTCCCTCCCATGGAAGACTACGTCCACCTCTACAAGGTAGGTCCACCTGACAGACGGTGAGAGAAAGCAGGCATGGTAAGAAAGTCTACAACTCGAACTGACCAACGAAAACCTCCACATAGAAATCGTTTTGGCTCTATTGGAGCCGTTCGACAGTACAACAATGGCACATGAATTGATAGATTGAAGCACCAAAAAAAACATACAAAAAAAAAAACAACCTCACCAAACAAAGCAAACAAAATCCCCCAGAAAAAATGCAAAACAAAAACAAAATACCCCCCCCAAAAAAAAAAAAAAAAAAAAAAAAAAAAAAAAAAAAAAAAAAAAAAAAAAAAAAAAAAAAAAACAACAACAACAAAAAAAAAAAAAAAAAAAAAAAAAAAAAAACAAAAACAAAGAAAAGTTTGAAATGAACAGCCCCAGACTTGCACCAGCAAGCCCTAATTATTCTCGACCGGATAAGGCGAGATTTAGGGGATGTTAACTCTAACGCATTCATCCACAAACATATTAACTTCATTTTACCGTTTGATAGAATGCATATCAACATGTCAAGAGGCTAATACCCAAAACAAAAACACACACAAGGCCGTTCAACACTTCAGTTCTCAGCGCACGTGACTGAGTGTGCGAAGAGTTCTGGGCTCTGCCTTCCATTGAGGAATATAATGATTAATATATCAAATCAGTCCATTCGCTAGTTTTTAAGTTAGAGAACCATGTAAACAGTTGGGATTTCGACTCGTTATGATGTAGTTCAGATCGTTTAAAGCATATTTCAACATTCTAATACAAGAGTTCCGTAATAGAGAACCGCTGTTTCTATGTCATATTTAAAGTTAATCGTAAATTGTTGTCCTCAAGATTTCTTTACATGTATAAGATCTTCCTTGGCACCTAGGAGGTGTTGTAGTACTAGAGAGCCTCTTCCACTCAATATATCTTTTAACTTTGGAATTTTTAAAGGGAATACTGTGATTACTAAATAATTGCTACGTGGAAATTTTTAGAACTTGAACATGCGTACAATTTGACCAAGAACTATACCGTGTTTTTTTTTTTTGCAGACCTTTACGAATCTGCGCGAGGAGATGGGTTTTGCGGAGTTCTCAGCGCACCCGCACCCCAAGACTCTAGAAAAAGACAAGTTCAACCTGCAGGGCGACTCCCAGTTTGTGAACACTTTGTTCCGCTACCCGCCAGCCCCGTAGCCTCGGGCTATCCAGTCCAGTGCTCGCCTGGTCACCAACAATGGCCTGAGAGCACTCTCAGTGCTGGCACAGAGAGCAATATGGCGCTCAGTTGGACTGAAACCGCCCCTGACAAATTAATATACTTTTTCTGATGGAGATAAACGCTGCTCATGTATCGACTGTAACGTTTGGTGAATTCTTATACGACACGACTGCTGGACGAGTTTGTGGAATCCAAACACCGCGACTGTGCATGTTTGTGCATGCTTGGGGAGGGAAACAGCGTGCGGCTACATCTGTGTGCTATATTGGTTGTCAAACTGACTCGGATTCCCGCAAACTGCAACTGTTTAGCGTGCTATACAATTATTTTGTTAAAACTACGGAAGCTCCAAATATAAATGCAAATCCCAGAATTAGAATCAGTCGACTTCCATAATCTATATTGTTATTTGAGCAGCGTGCCACATATCTCAATATAAAAACAATTTTCACAATTTTCGCGATTGTTGCGCCACTTTTGATTATTGACCATCGTGTTGGTGGTCCCGGCAGAGGAAAAGACAATACTCCGTCCTTTCCAAGCGGAAGACTGCAGCACTATCATCCATGTGCGTCTTTCAGTAACTGGTGAGTATTGAAGGACCACAGGCAGTCATGATTTCCCTTCCCACACAATACCCAGCTTCTGACATCGGACTGTCGCTTCCATCTTCATTTTAAAGAATTGTGAGATGCTGTAAGGCTTGGAACACGACGATTGGCTTCTGGAAATACGACGCAAGCTCTGGAGCCTTCAGAGTAGCACTGTTCGCAAGACGTTTGTCCCAGGCAGGTGTGCAGTGTGAAGTAGCCGGCTGAGATAAGAGTCCCACATCTGTCTCTCTCTAGTTCTCTCTGTGGCAGCTCATAAAACAACAGCCTAGTTGCTCAGGTTAGACGCTAAGAAACAAACATTTAATTTGATATGAACAGACACTGCTGGTAGACCCGCATTCCTGTCTCTGCCGGTCACTTTATACTGTCACCGACCCAACGACTAGGGGCCGCAATCAAATACTGTTATGAGCGATTGTGAGTCTCGGAGAGGATTGAGAGAGAGAGAGAGAGACAGAGAGAGAGACAGATAGAGAGACAGAGAGAGACATAGAGAGAGAGACAGAGAGAGAGACAGAGAGAGAGACAGAGAGACAGAAAGATAACAAACATTTAATTTGATATGAACAGACGCTTCCTTCCATTTCTGGACCTGTTATCCAAGTCAGACCCCACAGAGAGCCAAGGAATCAATAAACACAGTTTCGTATTTACAGAGAATGACATTTTCAGAAAGACATTAACGTTTTCTAATGGGTACCAGTCTAACAACGATAAGGGTGTTTTTCCACCATGTTTATGCTTATTGAATAATAATATTGAAACTTTAAAGATTAACGTCTTTGTCATCCACATCATTCCACATATCATAAATTTGAACCCAGAACAAAGTGAGAGAGGCATCAGATATACTAAACCCTGCCATTTGTTGCCTGCAAATTTAAGTCGGTTGATGAACAGTGCTATCAGTAAACGCTCATCACACATACATGTACTAATGTATTAGCAGTGCTATCAGTAAACGCTCATTACACATACACATACCAATGTATTAGCAGTGCTATCAGTAAACGCTCATCACACATACATATACCAATGTATTAGCCTTATTTGAAACATCTCCATCCAGCACTTCAACCTGGCTGCCCTCCAACATTTGTCTTCAAGCCGGATACAGTATAAGCAGTTCATCCGCCACCTTTTCTGTTTTGCTCGTGTTTAAGGAGTGAGAGTTTTGATTTTTTAACGTGTGGGCATTTTCTTTAACACGGACTCGGTGTTTCTGAGCATCCAACATGAGCCTAAATAGGGTATATTGTGGACGGGTCTCAAGACTAGCCTCTCATCCTTTTAGGAGCTACCACAGAGACACTCCTGGTAGACCCGCATTTCTGTCTCAGACAGTCACTTTATACTGTCACCGACCCAACGACTAGGGGCCGCAATCAAATACTGTTATGAGCGATTGTGAGTATCGGAGAGGATTGAGAGAGAGAGAGAGAGACAGAGAGAGAGAGACAGATAGAGAGACAGAGAGAGACAGAGAGAGACAGAGAGAGACAGAGAGAGAGAGACAGAGACAGAGAGAGAGAGAGAGAGAGAGAGAGAGAGACAGAGACAGAGAGAGAGTACGTGCAACCATGTCATCAAGGAGCAACCGCAACGGTTTGCTAAATAAGTATCGTATCTAGCTTTTTTCCACGTCCATGCTTTCTGAAATTATGGAAAAAGATAAGTCGCCAGAGTTTTCAGCTTACAAGAAGTTGGTGCCATTATCTAATATTCTAGAGAGAGAGAGAGAGAGAGTACGTGCAACCATGTCATCAAGGAGCAACCGCAACGGTCTGCCAAATAAGTATCGTATCATGCTTTTTTCCACGTCCATGCTTTCTGAAATTATGGAAAAAGATAAGTCACCAGAGTTTTCAGCTTACAAGAAGTTGGTGCCATTATGTAATATTGCTTATTTCGTACATTCAGCCTCCTTATCTTCTTTAAATACGTATTTATTTTATTGATACAATTTTTTACAACTTCCCCAAAGCCCCCTTCTTTTTAATCTAAAGTTAAAAAGTAAACAATTATAAACCCAATATTGTGTTAGCTCTTAAATAGGCTCACAAAAAATCTAGCCTGCAACTAAGCTCTATATTTTAATCCTCGTCGCCAAATGTAATAACTAGATCTATGACCAACTCAAGACACAAGTTCATAATTAAATCCTAGGTTTTATTTCACGATGTTGACAGCATGACTCTCTTAGAATAGAATGCCTTTCTTACAAGGTTATTAAAACAATGCGGACCGGAAAACAATAAAGAATTACGTCACATAAAATAAAGAACGGTTACAATGAAATTTACATATATTAATCATACAAGATTATTTCCCATTTATTACAGTATGAATGAGTTTTTGTATCTTGTATGTACATGGTCTTGTCCTACTCTGGTGAAAGGACGCACGTTTGGTTTGAAAACTGATTTATTTTGGCCCGCTGATATTGGTTAATAATGTTTGTCATATTCCACTGCAAGTGATACAATACTGTATCTACTAATGGATCCCATTCGAGGTTGTTTTTGTTAAAGAATTATTTAAAATTACTTATGCCATTTCAAAATGATTAATCGATATTAAATGTATGTACATGTGTTTTTTATTTACTGATTGCTTTCATGAAGGTTTGCAAAAGGTTTGAATTATTTAAAATCCTCAACAACAATAAAGCCATTAATATATACCTTTGTACATATTTTGTGTTGCTAGTGTATAATCAGAAATCTCGTTTTTTCCACATTATGCGATGTGTTTTTTTGCAGTACCTTTCTCAAACCATGGAAAAAATTTTCACGCACAATGTTAATGTCTGTTGCTCTGCCTCAGGATTTTATAAAAACAATGTGTTCAATAGAACGATCTGACAGTGAAGGAACATGAGGTTCCTAAAAACAATCTCAACACGCTTTTGTAGAGCTAGAAGTTTTAGGTATTTTTTAGCAGTCAAGTCGATGATGATACCCGGCAAAACGCCATCATTTCGCTGTTATTTACACGTATGGCCTGCTTCTCACCCCCACTGAAAACTTCCAAAACCTCAAGCGCTGCACATCAATTATACCAGAGATATGTTCCTTCTAATTCTCAACAATCTTCTGTGGCGACGTGTTATCAGAATACTTTGTTCCATCGTTACATTTATAGAAACAGAATCATTATAATGTTTGTCCTCGTGCTTCAACATATAATTGTATCCCAAGCCACAACCAAAGAAGGTTTAGAATGAGGATGCGACTTAACACATCCCTTCACAAGTCGTCCAATACCCAGCATTTCATTGACATTTTGGCCTGTGACCTGTGCAGAATCCAATTGCATATTTTAATATCTTAACGAAAACCAAATGTATGGTCATAAAAAGATATAAAATCCGAGATTTGAAGAAACTATTGAAAGTTAAGATTTGTAATAATTATGAAATGTTTAAAACATAGTATTATTTCTTGGAATGCTTCGACTCAAAACGCCTTTTTCAGTTTTGGAATGATTTCATAAGATATGATCTAATTATTTTTTTTAAATATCAGCAGTTAAGATACAATTTATATGAGAAAGGTGAATCAGTATGACTCAGAATATGTATGGACAGCGTTAATAAATGTTTATGATCATTTTCTACCCTTGATTAAAACGTCAATGGGTACCGAAAATGTCGATTTATGAAATGGTAATGGTTCATTTTGTTTTCTCTTAATTCTTTTATCCATCTCTTTTTATTGACAAAAAAGTCAAGAAAAATTAATTGAATTCATTATTTTCGTTATTTCAATCACAGGCACAAGTTTATGTGTGAAAGAAGTAGACATGTAGGTCTACTTTCTTGAGCATAACCTATTTTTAGAATGTGCAAAAATCAAGTATTAAGCAGTCTGCCGAACTACTTTTTTGCCTAGAGTTTTATCAAATAGTCCAGAGTTTCATGGAGTTTTTTTTAACAGACTTTTGTTAGTTTATAAAAAAGGCAAGATGATTAAACCCAAGACAGGAGAGGCTTACGAGATTAAACAAAAAAAGAACAACAACCCCTGTATCGTTTTCAGGGGCAGCAACCAGGACACACCAGCACCTGAACCTTGTATATTACTGAGTAATCCCGCTTACTCCATAAGGAAGTGAGAGCGGGCATTATTTTTTTTTAGTTTACAACATATGAATGCTTTCTAAGGCCGGGCACCGAATTCAGCAAAGAGGAAAGTTTGTGCACAATACGCTCATACATTTCTATGAAAAAAATTGTTTTTATAGGAGAGGAGCAATCTCTCATAGTTTTACGCCTCCCAAGTATCGAGAGGAGGAGGAGGAGGAGGAGAAGGAGAAGGAGAAGGAGGAGGATGAGGAGGAGGAGGATGAGGCGGAGGAGAAGGTGGAGGAGGAGGAGGAGGAGGAGGAGGACGACGACGACGACGACGACGACGACGACGACGAAGAAGAAGAAGAAGAAGAAGAAGAAGAAGAAGAAGAAGAAGAAGAAGAAGAAGAAGAAGAAGAAGAAGAAGAAGAAGAAGAAGAAGAAGAAGAAGAAGAAGAAGACGACGACGAAGAAGAAGAAGAAGAAGAAGACGAAGAAGAAGACGAAGACGACGACGAAGACGACGACGAAGACGACAACGAAGACGACGACGAAGACGACGATGTCGAGGAGAAGAATAAGGAGAAGATAATGCTCCCGTTCTTCTTTCAATCTTCCTGCACTGCTCTCACAACTTTTCTTTCTTTTCCTCCCTCTCTCACCCCTTCCACGTTCACCCGTCTCCTCTCTCACTCTCTCAATCTCGTGTCCTCTCTCCTGTCTCTTTCAAACTCTCTTCCTATATCTTATTCCCCCTTCTCCCTCTTGAGTCTCCTCCCTTACACTCTCTTCTGACAGATCTCTTTCCTCCTCTCTTCTTTGTTTCCATCCCTCTTTCCCTTTATTTTGTTTCCGTCCCTCTCTCCCTCTTCGGTCTATCTCGCTCTCTCACAAACACACACACACTCTCTACCTCTCCCCTTTCTTCATCTCACTGTTTGCCTGTCTGTGTATCTGATCCTCTTTCTCCTTCCTCTCTCTCATTTTCTATTTTTCCCCTCTCTCTCATTCTCTCTTTCTCCCCCTCTCTCTTAGTCTTACGTTGTTCCGCTCAGCCCTCCTCACCCGTTACTATTAAAATATAAATAATTCAATTCAAATTGTTTCTGGGTCTAATGGACTCGCGAGTATAAAGATATACCTCACTCGGACTATTAATGCCTAGTATTCTTAGAGGGCTTAGTTTTCACGCAAAAATTTATTTGTAAAGGGGGTGGGGTGGGGGGAATCGGGGTCAACGGGACAGTGTTGGTCTCCCCATAGGGAGATTCCTGGTTAAAAAAAACACGATCGGTCAAAAATTCATTTGTCCGATTTCACCCCCTACTGGTTGGCTCCGTGTTAGTACTGACACGGGAGTTCTCGTAACCCCGCACTCTCTCTGTGTGCAAAACTTTCAGACAATAGTACTGGGGCCCATTCACAATATATAGTACATATTTGGGACGCTAGGCAACCAACGCAACTCAACTAAATCTTGGCCATAATACTTTTGCTATCAGTCTTTATGGTACAGAATTCGATAAACACGAATAAATTGGCCCCTTCACAGAGATAAATAGAACAATCGAAGGAAAGATCCATAGGATTATACCTGTAGTCAAAGGCAAATCAGAAAAATAATGAAGTTCACAGTTTACAGTCGTGATATTTGTATCGATACTTCAACATTTTCGTAACATGTGAACAGTTTTGATCCTTGTGTTATCTTGTTTTGTACGATTGTACAGTCTAATCGTAGAGCCCTACATTCAACACTTTATCAGACACTATTGAACCGTAAGTTCACCTATTTGCTCTATTGTAGAGTCCAATCGTAGAGCCCTACATTCAACACTTTATCAGACACTATTGAACCGTAAGTTCACCTATTTGCTCTATTGTAGAGTCCAATCGTAGAGCCCTACATTCAACACTTTATCAGACACTATTGAACCGTAAGTTCACCTATTTGCTCTATTGTAGAGTCTAATTGTAGAGCCCTACATTCAACACTTTATCAGACACTATTGAACCATAAGTTCACCTAGTTGCTCTATTGTAAGTCTTAAATTCCAATCGTAGAGCCCTACATTCAACACTTTATCAGACACTATTGACCCGTGAGTTCACCTATTTTCTCTATTGTAGAGTCTAATTGTAGAGCCCTACATCCAACATTTTATCAGACACTATTGGCCTGTGAGTTCACCTATTTGCCCTATTGTAAGTCGTAATTTCCCATCGAAGAGCCAAACATGCAGGCTTTATAGATATCGGACATAATTTCATGCCGACCTTGTCAGGACCTGCTATCTTTACGAAGATTTAGAATCTGAACAGGTATGTGTCACACACAACAGTTCTAATTGCCCTGATGTTTGGAAGTTGACCAGGGTCAAAGTCACACGGAAACGCTAAAAGAGATTGAAAGAGATAAAGGTACATGTACATAGATATAAAGAGAGATGTCTTTCAATATATATTGAGGTAGTACAGAGAGGTAGCAATAACCTATAAAGGACAAACCCCTACGGAAATTCATCAACAGATGGTAGAAGTTTATGCTGAAAAGTGCCCTAACTACAGTACGGTGACTCATTGGGTGAGAAAGTTCAAATCTGGCTTTTTGTCAGTGATGGATGAACCTCGCGAAGGCCGGCCAACATCTGTTGTGACTGACAAAAACGTGTCCACTAAACTTCTACCATCTGTTGATGAATTTCCGTGGGGGTTTGTCCTTTTAAGTGAAGGAATTTGATGACAGAGCGATATTCAACGGCCTCCATGGCAGACAATTTGTAAACAACAAATGACAACTTCCTAGGGGTTGTTTTACTTGATGCGCTAAAAGGTGCAGATAAAAAATTCCGATTTTCCCCAAATTTTGCATGCCGTGTTTAACATAGATGATCTGGCTACCCA
Organism: Elysia chlorotica; assembly: GCA_003991915.1. Taxonomy (NCBI): domain Eukaryota; kingdom Metazoa; phylum Mollusca; class Gastropoda; family Plakobranchidae; genus Elysia; species Elysia chlorotica. The sequence goes on along the minus strand of RQTK01000343.1, from coordinate 386,949 downwards.
CAAAATTTCTTTACTCTAGTACAACTGCTTCAATGTCAGGCTAAGGACATAATGAAACACTTTATCAGACACTATTGAACCATACGTTCACCTATTTGCTCTATTGTAGAGTCTAATTGTAGAGCCCTACATTCAAAACTTTATCAGACACTATTGAACCATAAGTTCACCTAGTTGCTCTATTGTAAGTCTTAAATTCCAATCGTAGAGCCCTACATTCAACACTTTGTCAGACACTATCGAAACGCGAGTTCACCTATTTGCTCTATTGTAGTCCAATCGAAGAGCCCTACATTCAACACTTTATCAGACACTATTGAACCGTGAGTTCACCTATTTGCTCTATTGTAAGTCTTAAATTCCAATCGTAGAGCCCTACATTCAACACTTTATCAGACACTATTGAACCATAAGTTCACCTATTTGCTCTATTGTAAGTCTTAAATTCCAATCGTAGAGCCCTACATTCAACACTTTATCAGAGACTATTGAACCATAAGTTCACCTATTTGCTCTATTGTAGAGTCCAATCGTAGAGCCCTACATTCAACACTTTATCAGACACTATTGAACCCTGAGTTCACCTATTTGCTCTACTGTAGTCCAATTGTAGAGCCCTAAATTCAACACTTTATCAGACACTATTGACCCGTGAGTTCACCTATTTGCTCTATTGTAGAGTCTAATTGTAGAGCCCTACATCCGACACTTTATCAGACACTATTGAACCGTGAGTTCACCTATTTGCTCTATTATTGGTCGTAAATTCCCATCCAAGAGCCAAACATGCAGCCCATTATAGATATCGGACATTATTTCAAGCCGACCTTGTCCGGACCTGCTATCTTTGCAAAGATAAAGAATCAGAACAGGTATGTGCCACAAACAACAGTTCTAATTGCCCTGTTGTTTGGGTGTTGACCAGGGTGAAGATCACACGAAAGCGCTAATAGAGAGTGAAAGAGATAGAGGTACATAGATATAAAGATATAAAAAGAGCTGTCTTTCAATATATATTGGGGTAGTAGAGTAAGTAAGGTAGTAATAACCGCTAGTAAGAAAGAATGACAAAGATACAGAGAGAGAGATAAAACAGAGCGAATGATACACAGGCAAAGATAAAGGTAACACAAACAAAAAATAGAGTGAAACACCCAGATCAGGAAAATATTGACAAAAGACAGAAGAAAAAGAAAAAAGAGCGAGACAAAGGTCTAACATTTGTAATTAACAAACCACATGTTAGGTTCTCAAAGAAAAGTAAAAGAAAAGCTAATCTATGTATCGATTTAAACTGCATTTCCACTGATATTCAACCTTGTAAATGCATTACTTTTCAAATAAAGTTGAGGCTTATAATATTCCGAACATAAATATATAGTATTACAAATAAGAACGTAATTAAGGACACACTCATAAATTACATGATGAATAAAGTAAAAAAATGTGAACACCACATTCTTGAAGTTATTGTGGAAAAACCTACATAAAATGGCAAAATAACCCCCCCCCCCCTTACACACACACACACACACTCACACAAACACACAAAACCCAACAAACCCAAGCTAAATTATTATCAAATGGAAGCACATTGCAATAATCGGAAAAAGACCTTGCACAGATAGAAAAGAGAAGATAAACTAATTATTTCATTAGAATTTCTAGATAATATGAACCAACCGACCATAAATGTTTTTGCGTCTTCTTGGCCAAAGCCACAAAGTTATTCTACCAGATCTCACAACAATGCAGTGACGGGTTTTAAATCAGGCTGTTCGTTTGAAAAATAAACAACAACAACACATTTGAAAGAGCAACAAAATCAACATCACTAACAAAAACAACAACAAAAACAACAAAAACAATGACAACCATAACAACAACGACACCAACACCACCACCACCACCAACAACAACAACACCACCACCAAAAAAACAACAACAACAAAAAACAACGATATAAAAATTCAAATACAACTTCAAAATATTTAAAGTGATTTATTATACCAACGGCAAAAAGGCAATGTGGGGATATCAAAAGGAAATTTATCGAAACTTAAAGGCAAATAATTAAAACCTAAAGGCAATGTATCGACATCAAGAGGAAATGTATCGAAACCCAAAGCCAAAGCAATTTATGGACACCTGAAGGCCATTAATCAAAAAGACAAGGCAATGTATGGAAACCAAATGGCAATTTATTAAAACCAAGATTGTTCTGCGACGCGACCATGGAACGAACAGTCTTTAAATGGAAGGTTGCCTGGACGTGTACTCAACAGAGCAACTGACGCAGATCAAAGTGCCGACTCGCCTGGGAATGCCCTGGCCCTGGCTAATGCACCGTCATACTGGAGGGTAAAAAAATTCATCATACACACAAATAAATACATACATCAACAAGTAAACATATGTTACCATGACCCTGGCTAATGCACCGTCATACTGGAGGATCAACAAATTCATCATACACACAAATAAATACATTTACATACATCAACAAGCAAACATATGTTACCATGACCCTGGCTAATGCAGCGTCATACTGGAGGGTCAACAAATTCATCATACACAGAAATAAATACATACATCAACAAATAAACATATAGTACAAATAACAAACTGGGAGTTAATATTGAGTTCAATCCCTTCATCAAGGTTTTAACCATGACATGTATTTCTGGCATACAGAGATAAAGAAACAATCAGTTAATTAACGTTCTTGCTTAATCGTTTTACAGCCCCAGACCAAACCCACGACAGCTAGATAATCACACATAAAGATATTTCATCCTTAAATAACTGGGTTATGTCAATACAGATTCAAAGATGGCAAAATTAGCCACAGATCACAACCTATGCTCTCTTTGTGAGGTGATTCGGTGCGGATCTATCTGAAGGTCGAGGGATTTAATCCCACTGAGCGCAGTTATATTTTGATCATTTTCATCAAAGCCTAAAACTAAACACTGTGGAACATAGCATAATAATTTAGTCTACTACGTACACACACCAGCTAGGTTATTACAGTAAATATGCAAAAAATTATATTATATTTAGTTGTTGTACTTTCACATATTATCAAAACACATAGTGTAATAACCTATGATAATCTGGCTGTAGTACTTTACGATATTTAAATCCTTACTGGTTTGTGTAATGCGAGGACAGAGAAAATGTTGAGGGAAATGGTTGCGGACGCCATGAGGCACGGCCCTGCATGATGAAGGTGAAGATGAAGATGATGATGATGATGATGATGGTGATGGTGATGATGATGATGATGATGATGATGATGATGATGATGATGATGCTGATGACGATGATGATGATGATGATGATGATGATGATGATGATGATGATGATGATGATGATGATGATGATGATGATGATGATGATGATGATGATGATGATGATGATGATGATGATGATGATGATGATGATGATGATGATGATGATGATGATGATGATGATGATGATGATGATGATGATGATGATGATGATGATGATGATGATGATGATGATGATGATGATGACGATGATGACTCACACATAGACTGAACTGCTGTTGGATCCTGACCAGCCATAGTTGATCTATGATGTAGGCGGACACAGCGCTACAGGTCCGTTCTCCGTAACTGACGTCACACACCCTCATGCTGTTCACAACCCTGGTGGAAGAAAATAATTGAGACAAGAAAATAGACTTCATATTGTCCACATATACAACCCTGGTGAAAGGAAAAGAATTCAGACAATAAAAATAAACTTAGACAGAGAGACAGAGATAAAGAGACAGAGACAAAGAGAAAGAGACAGAGAGACAAAGACAGAGAGAAAGAGACAGAGAGAGAGAGAGACAGACAGAGAGTCAGAGACAGAGAACGAGAGACAGGGACAGAGGCAGAAAAAGACATGCAAAGACAGGCAGAGACAGAGATAGAGAGACAAAGACAGAGCGACAGCGACAGAGAGACAGAGACAGAGAGACAAAGACAGGCAGAGAAGGAGACAGAAAAACAAAGACATAGACAGATAGACACGGACAAGCAGATACAGATAGAGAAAGACAGAGACAGAGACAGGCAAAGACAGAGAGCAAGAAAGACATACAAACAGAGACAGAGACAGACAGAGACAGAGACAGACAAAGACAGAGACAGACAACGACAGGGGGCAAGAAAGACATAAAAACAGACAAAGAGAGAGAGCCACTAGAGGCACATACGAGCAGATCTGGGCGGGGGTCATGCCAGGTTCGATGTCTCTCCGGTACAGGTAGCAGAACTCCCGGTGACTGGCCTGGGCCTGTATGAAGTGGGAATTCCCGATACAGTTATCTTCATCCCGCAGCCTGAGCAGGGCTGGAACAAATCAACAACAAAGGGGCTTTTAACATTCTCTGTCTAGACAAATCAGGGATATATATATATATATATTATTGTAGATTACGGCCATTTCTTGCGACACATGTGTTTCGAGCGGTTTTGTCAACCGCCGTAGGGTTTTATTATTATTACTACAATTCTCTTAACATAATCTAAACACAGAGTTGTACTAACGACCTTAATTGTTTCTCTAACATAATGGGAACACGTATGAAGGAATATAATACAATTGTATACAATTAACATTATTTTATAAGTTGCAGTTAGACGATGCGTATAACGATGTCTATGCTAGTCATAGTGTTTTTTTTTATTTATAATAATTATACTACAACTACTACTACTACTACTACCACTACTACTACTACTACTACTACTACTACTACTACTACTACTACTACTACTACTACTACTACTACTACTACTACTACTACTACTACTACTACTACTACTACTACT
>RQTK01000343.1:349013-379013 GCA_003991915.1 Elysia chlorotica | reverse complement strand
TCTGAGGTACTAACTGTGGAAGGGGTAGTCAATGGATAATTTTGGGTGATAATATGGAAAGGTTAGAATGGTTTACATTTAAATTAAAATCTGAAATACAAATGTCGGTTTTTTACATTTTTTTAATAACTAGACCTAGGCTTGGTTAGATGTATTCGTTGTTCAAGTACCACATTTTTGATAAGTCAAAGCGTTATAGACTACCGAATGTTCTAATGGGATTGCTACCAGTTCGTCAGTTTCACGCGTTGCCTCTACCGCTGGACTTCAGCAATCTATCGACATCTAGAATCTAAGCTTACTGAAGCAATCTATCTAAATCTAAAATCTTGGCTTACTTGAGCAATCTATCTAAATCTAAACTCTTGCCTTACTTGAGCAGTCTATCTAAATTAACAATCTAGGGTTAACTAATGAAAATGGTTTTATAGATCTAGATTCTAGATTTAATATGAAAGTCAGCACCTTCATTTAATGATTGCTACCAGCCCCACAGCTCTACCACTAGCCTAGATTTAAATGAACATTGCGGAAAATATATTGGCATATATTTGTCATCCACGGATGTATAGGTATTATAACAACATCGTTTCAAATACCCTTCGCAGACAATATTTTTGTTGCAACAGAATTAATAGATTTTTTTAAGTTCATTTAGTTAGATAAACCAAACGGAAAATGCGATAACAGTTATCTCATATTCTATGGTTGGTATGGTTTGGTTTGCTCGTGTCCTAAAGTCCACCACCAGCAACCAGGCTTTATAACTGACGGCTCCCAAGACTAACGCTTTGCAATTTTAAAGCCACGGAGAAAAAGAGCGGGGATACGATGACTTCTGTCTTAACCGGTCACATTATATTAACACCAACCCAACCAATAAGGAACGATCAATCAGGAATCAGACTGGATACTTCCTAAATAATTAAAAAAAAAATGCATGCTCTACCGTTGCCGCCGTCGTTCTTTTTTTTTAATTTCTTGTTTATTTTTACATTTTTATGTGTTTTTTTTTTTTTGCTTCTTTTTTTTTCTTTATTGGAATGCTCTTTAAGACAAGCCATTTCCTGACATCAAGCCATCTTTGAAGTGTCAATTTTGCAAAACATTGAGCCAAACAGTGTTCAGAGAGTGAACACCTGCTTATACAGGCGTCAGATATATAGGCGAGGTAACAGGCATGTTTTTTTTTAGTTGGAGAGTGGACGAGGGGGAATATCCAAAGGCAGAATGCACAGCATTTAACAGGAAAGTTTCGGGTTCGATCTCAACTGCAGTTCACTTAATTGCGTGTTGTTGTTTATGCTGTTGTTGTTCAAGATGATGCCCTTTTTATGATCTCTATCAGTGTCAGCTTTACTGATTTGCTCCGTGTCAGTACACTGTGGTCGTCCAAGTCCCGCAAATGTTGTTTGTGTCTAACATGGTTTCTGGGAACTATAGAAATGGGTTTGTCTACATCAGAACACTTAATAATATAATTCATTTATAGTTCATAATTTTTTAATAATCCAAAATAGTTCATAATATTTAACTATAGAAATGGGTTTGTCTACATCAGAACACTTAATAATATAATTCATTTATAGTTTATAATTTTTTAATAATCCAAAATAGTTCATAATATTTTCACTCATTCATTTGAATACAAATTGTTTAGATTGCAAGGTTTAAATACGGAACATTCACAACTTAAGTTTCTTTGTAAGTTCAATTTTAAGTTAGTTCAAATGATGAAAAATTGTGTGTAATCACTTACAGTTGTATTATTTATAAATGTCACCTTCACGAAACAGCATTCTTGCAAACCTACTTTCTCGCGTTTCCTCATTACTGTACTCTTTCGCTCATTTCATCATCTTCATCTTAAGTGTGTCGTGTTGTTTTCATACAGCACGGACGACTTTGTGATTTAAGGGCTACGTTAATTAAAACGTTTGTAGCAATTTAGGTTAAATGCTCCTTAGGTTTTGTTTGAGATAAATGATATTTGTTGCTTTTTATAACAATCATTATTTTTTTGTTGTTGAATCTGTTATTGCTGTAATATTATTGTTATTGATGGTGTTGTTGTTATAAACAACTCACAGAACTCTTGTATACCCGTCATGCTGGGTTAGGAATAGGAGTCGGTCTTTGTGTCGGTCCTGTTGGGTTTAGTGTAGGCTCGTCCATGTGTACAATAATCCTTCATGCTTTAACCAGACTCAGAGAGAAATACAGCAATTTCCATTGCTACTAGTACAATGCATTAACTGCCTTAGGACATCATGGGCACAACATAGCCGTTACCGTGCTGACTTGCCGTAAAACAAACTCACTCACTCACTCACTCACTCACTCAAAGGATCTTTACTCTTACGGCCCTCTTTCTACACCAAATTCAGTATAGTGGGACCGACTGAGACAGAAATCGTGGTCTCTCTTTGGCAGCACGTAAATGTGCCAGACGTAAATCTTGGGACCCTCCTACAATATAGCCATTAAAGTGTTGAGGTCGGATACTGAGCAATAAACTGAGCTTAATCGTATATCATGAGCGTTTGGGTCCCTGTTGTTGTGTCATACAGAAGGATGAGTTGAGTTTAAGATGGCTAATACACGACGAGAACATTGTGAAAAACACGATAACAATAGAACGTAACGGTTGAACCTAACTGGGATAAGACACAAAAGGTATCTTTCACAGTCCGCGTGTTCATTTCTTTTCAAAGTTGAAATAATAGACTCACCGCATCCTTGCAGTAGAAGGGCAGCAAAGCTGACAAACACACAGATAACCCGATTCATTTTCTCTGAGGAGAGTGAGAGGGTGAGAAACACAAACTATTAGGTGGTGGCCTATGTAAAACAATTCAATCGCGACGAATCTGACACACAAAATTATCCTCTTCTCAATTGTACAATGTCCTATTGCATTTCTAAAACATATGGAAAGTTATAATAATAATAATAATAATAATAATAATAATAATAATAATAATAATAAATTACATTTATTTAGCGCTTTCCATTTTCAGAATATTTTTAAAAATCTCAAAGCGCTTTACAGTGGATACACTAAATACACATACATCATATCAATCAGCATGCAATTAAAAATTAAATACTAAAAGTTAAATCTTAACCAAACAATATACATAAGAAGAAATGTAGACGTAAATAGTATGCAGCATATACTCATTATCAGAAAGAATATAATAAAAATGATATAAAATGCAACACTGTAAAGCTGCGTAATAGTATGCAACCATAAGTGAACAAAAATTAATGAATTAAAATTGAAACCTTATCTCTGTCACGAGAGTCACAGGTAAACAAAAGCGCTACCATTTAAAACCGATACTAATTATGCACAGACAGATGCAAGATTTAATAACTAGTGTAAATGGAATTGAATTATACAATCTACGTAAAAGACCGACAGGTAAAAACAAGTAAAATAGGAACTTAAGAACTGAAAACACGTTTGAAAAGATGACTCTTCAGATCTTTTTTAAAGGTCTCGAGGCTTGCACTCTCCCTAATCTCTCGTGGAAGAGAAGTCCAAACATGTGGTCCCTGAAACTGAAATGACCGGTCGCCAAATGATTTTAAATTAGTTTTAGGCGTAAAGAGTAAAGTTTTGTCATTTGTAGATCTTAGAGAGCGAGATGCCTTGCTCAGATTAAGATGCAAAAGTTCTTGTAAATATTGTGGATGGGGGCGGGTGTCCCCAACAAAACTAAAGTGATTGACGATACACTCATGTGAGCACCCTCCATAGAGGACAGCTTTCACCAAGCTGTAGAGTAGCTGAACCTGTGTGGTAGACGGCGGGTTGTCCTGAACCCAGAAAAGTTCGCCTTTGCAAGACAAACAGTGACACTTGTTGGTTTCGAAATAACACCCAAGACAATGAGACTATGCCATCATTCACTAGAAATAATAATAATAATAATAAATTACATTTATTTAGCGCTTTCCATTTTCAGAATATTTTTAAAAATCTCAAAGCGCTTTACAGTGGATACACTAAATACGCATACATCATATCAATCAGCATGCAATTAAAAATTAAATACTTAAAAGTTAAATCTTAACCAAACAATATACATAAGAAGAAATGTAGACGTAAATAGTATGCAGCATATACTCATTATCAGAAAGAATATAATAAAAATGATATAAAATGCAACACTGTAAAGCTGCGTAATAGTATACAACCATAAGTGAACAAAAATTAATGATTAAAATTGAAACTTATCTCATGGAAAAAAAAATAATAATAATAATAATAATAATAATAATAATAATAATAATAATAATAATAATAATAATAATAATATAATATAATATAATTGATGCTGTAACGAGTATTGATATTTGCAATAACTCATGTCATAACTGTCTAGACTGTTTTGTTTTGCTGCATTTACGGACTATCAAATGTGCCTTTAAAGGACAAATAAAGTTACATATAATTATATTATCTTATCTTAAAACGTCCTAAAATATTACAAAAAGCATTCAAACGCAAAAACCAGAAAACAAAACAAAAGTTTATAACTCTGTCTGATTGTAACATTTTTAATTCCTAAATACATAGATTCTGAAAACACATAATTTTGAGTTTAAACAAACAAATTTATCTGTAATCCGTCAGCTATGTTCAGCCTATTATTCCCACGAATCTCGTTGGTTCCCAACTAGTACTAAAAATTATAGACTTTTAGAAATGATAGAAGGCGAAAATCTTGAGGCGTCAACTTTTCCTAAAGACGAATAAAGGTCTTGGAATTCCCTATCCCAGTAAAACAAACTTTTTTGGCACGGGATAAACCTCTTCAGTGTTAGTGGAGGGATTAACTATATGTTTCATAAGCTTTCTTTCTCAAAATAAGATCCAACTAGTCTTCTTCCTGGCTCTCTACCCTGATCTAATCCAACCTAAATTGGCATTTGAGAAGAACATCTGAATAACTTTACTCTAGATCAATGCAAATTTAAAAATCTTCAACAGGGAGAGCGAGAGAGCATCCAGATCAAGACTTATTTGAATACGTAGAGCTTCCTCGGAGAGCGCACCCATATCTAGATCTATGACGATGTACAAAGATTCAACAGAAAGCCCAGCGAAACCTAGACCTACGGTAATATACAAAGCTCCAATAGAGAGCGCACCCAGACCTAGATCTATGACACTATACAGAGATTCAACAGAGAGCCCACCCAGATCAAGATCTATGACAATATACAAAACTTCAGCAGAAGGCCCACCCAGACCTAGATCTATGACAGTTTTCACAGCTTCAACAGAGGACCCACCCGCACCTAAACCTATGACAATATACACAATTTCAGCAGAGAGCATAGCCAGACCAAGATCTAGGGCAATATACAAAGACTCATCAGAAAGCCCACCCAGACCTAGATCTATGACAATATACAAAGATTCAACAGCAATCCCAACCAGACCTAGATCTATGACAATATACAAAGATTCAACAGAAATGCCACCATTCTACAGAACTAAAGCAGAGAGTGCTCCCAGACCTACGTCTAGGACAATATACAAAATTTCAGCAGAAAGCCCACCAAAACCTAGTATTATTACAATATTCAACGATTTAGCAGAAAGCCCACCCAGACCTCGATCTTTGACACTGTTCAGAGACTCAACAGAAAGCCCACCCAGACCTCAATCTATGACAATATTTGAAGATTCAACAGAAATACTAACCAAACCTCGATCTATGACACTATTTAGAGATTCAACAGAAATACTAACCAAACCTCGATCTATGACACTATTCAGAGATTCAACAGAAAGTCTACCCAAACCTCGATCTATGACAATATACAAAGATTCAACAGAAAAGCCCCCATTCTACAAAACTAAAGCAGAGAGTGCTCCCAGACCTACGTCTAGGACAATATACAAAATTTCAGCAGAGCACCTACCGCCCCAAGATCCTGATCTATGATAAAATAATTTCATACAGCTTTAACAGAGAGGGCAATTAGATCGAGATGCCAATTTGGACAATGGCAGCTACAGTTATTTCGATTCTACATACCTCTTGGCTAACCTCAGTCACTGAAGTTGTTAAAGATATCCCAAACAGAATCCCATTCTCCTTCACGACTCGCGCGCACCCAGCTACTAGCCTTCCCATTCACAGAGACACCAAGAATTCTCCAAAAAAAGAATGATTCCAAGAACGATGAACAATAAACAGTCGCTTACTTGGTTGAAGTTGGCAGTCCCAGATGGTCGCACCCCTGTGATGTTCCTGGACGAGTCCACCAGAAAGAGACCAAGGCTGAGTGCAGAACAGCTGATATATGGCGCAGAAAGCTCGATATCTACGTGAGGCTAGGGAGTGAGAGAGATAACACCAATAGAGAGACGGAAAGACAGACTAGTGAAAGACGTTGGCACAGTGGTAGAGCTCACCAGTCTTCGCCCTGGCGAAAGGGTGCCGATTTCAAGGTGTGGGTTCGATTGCCGTCCTTGTCATCAGTGGAAAATATGTGTCTTTGTGTACTTTTGTTATCTGTTTGGTTTCAAGCTAGATCTAGGTTTGTGGCTGCCAATTATAATGTATCTTCACCTTACTCGCTCAGTTACTACCACCATTTTCCGATCCCTATGTCCGTGTGTTGGAGCCTCTATAGTTGTTGGCCTGCCCTCTGTACTAGACAGAGTGATAGAGGCAGAGAGACAGACAGGCAGGCAGAGACAGACAAACAGACAGACAGACAGACAGATTAAAGAGAGAGAGAGAGAGAGATAAGAAAGACAGACAGACAGAGAGAGAAAGAGAGTAAATATTAATAGTTTATGCGAGATGAGGGATAATGACAGATACAGGGAAATATGAAAACAGACAGACTAAAATGCAGAGTGATAGAGACAGAGAGACAGACAGACAGATTAAAGAGAGAGAGAGAGAGAGAGAGAGAGAGAGAGAAGAGAGAGAGAGAGAGAGAGAGAGAGAGATATAGACAATGAAACAAATACTTTGTGTTTGCTTATTGCCCTTGTGTAGTACCTGAAGGCACGTTTCTCCCCCCATTGGTTTCTCCTGGCGTCGTTGTGAACGATGTGGTATTTCGGATGGTTGAAGTCATACTTGTACAGCGCTTCTTGCTCCGTCCGCTTCAGGTGTGTTGTGAATTTAGTCTGGGCATAATCTCGGCTCTTGTCCTGGGAAATGAACAATAACATTTTTCTTCACAAGTGTTTAAAGTGTTCTTAAAAACTAGACAGCAGAGAGTCTTCACAGTAGAGCTGTGTGTTCATCAGATCCGTGTTTAGCGTCTCGTAGCGGTTTGACGTGCCATTATCGTGCCATTGAGGTCCACATCTAGCCTATCTTATCTCATCTTAACAAGGTGAGTCCCTGACGTCTGACGTCTAACATACCCAGCAGAGCTTTGCATCCATCGGATCCACATTTGGAGTCTTCAAACGGTTTGACGTGCCACTGACGTCCATATATAGCATACTAGCATATCTTATCTTATTTTAAAAACGCTCATGACGTCTGACGTCTAACGTACCCAGCAGAGCTTTGTTTCCATGGGCTCCACGTTTAGCGTCTCGTAGCGGTTGGAGGTTCCACTGACGTCCAGGTCGACCTTCAGGTGGAACATGTGATGGTGCAGGTTGGCTGTGAGGGTCTCCTCGATCCTGAAGCCGTACTGACGCTCCACGGCCCGGAACACGTTACCCATGATAAAGCCTGGAGAAACCGGGGGGGGGGGGGGCATTTGTGGGGTAGGTGATTATAGTTACTTAGCTTCCAACGTTAGAACTTAATAGGCTATATTGTGGACGCGCCGGAAGACCTGCGTCAAACAACGTTACATTCTGCCACACACAGGACATACAGGGGGATAACTATGACTCGTAGTGTTGCCAGGGTTCAACTGACACCAACCCACCCAGTAGGGGACCAGTCGCCAGAGCGGGGCCGAATGTTTTACTGGCCAGGGGTACCCCACCCCTCATTTGTGAGGCAGCAATGTGAAATCAGGCGGCGCACTTTATGTTTAAAGTTTTGAGATAGAGAACTCTAAACATAGAAAAAATGCTCTATCTTGTGCTTTTAATTGTTAAAAAAATAATAATGATAATTTTCACTGGTTCAAGAATTGAAGACAGCACTGACGTAAGTTTGTTGTTTCTTTGTTGCTAAGCGTCCAACACATAAATATCCCTTTGCTCCCACCCACCCAAAATCATTTTAAACCAGTTATGTCCAAACTGTACCTACCTGTACTCATCAGTCGAGTCTCCATGACTCCGTTTTGGTGGAAGATGAAGTCTATGACGTAATCGTAGCTTCCGACCGCCAAGATGGCTCTGGCGAAAAGATAAAATGATATTCTAGTTAACATTTTACAACGCTTTTCTTCAACCAATCCACCCAGCCACCAACCAGCTCACCACCCAACCAATCCATCGACCAACTCACCAATTAACCAACCTACCAACTTCTCAACCAGCGAATCCACCAACCCACCCATCCACTAACAAACCAACTAACTCGTCTACCAACCAACCAACCAACCAACCAACACATCAATCAACCATTAAACCAACTAACTAGCCTACCAACCAATCAACCGACCCATCCACCAAGCGACCAACCTGAGCGTGAGTACCGAGTCGAGCATCCCCCCATAGAAACCGTTGCGCTTGCGATATTTCAGGTCGCGCCTCAGCGGGTAGGCGTTGTTGATCTCAAACATGCAGAGCGCGGCGTCATAGCGGCCCGGCTCGCCCCCGTGTTGGTTCCACACGGTCTGGGATAAATAATTACAATGGTTAGGGAGATGAATGGAATGTAGCGCTGTCAATACCGAGGGAGGAAGTAGATGTGATACATGTATGCCACCATCTTCATCATCGTGAGCATTGTGACCATTACCATTATTTTCATCACCACCATCATTATCATCATCATCATCATCATCATCATCATCATCATCATCATCATCATCATCATCATCATCATCATCATCATCATCATCATCATCATCATCATCATCATCATCATCATCATCATCATCATCATCATCATAATTCTCAATATACCAAACGATTTTAATTCGCAGAATATTTTTTTCATCGTTTTACATACAACACTATGTTAGGTCATTGTTTATGTAGCTAATGGAACCCCCAGCCCCTCACAGATGGGATGAGCGTCGCGGAGTCTGGACAGTCCGCTCCAGGCACCAGAGCCTTGGTCCCCAGGCCAGACAGAGCACCACTGTCAACGTAGTTCGCTCCCTGGACACACGGAGTGGACAACATTCATGGTCAAGATTAAAGAACAAAAGAAAAGGATTTTTTCCTGTGCATTTTTCTTTGTCTCTGAGTCTTTTTTCTGACTCTTTATCTTATGACTCAATCTTTCTTTGTTTTTATTTGTCTGTCTGTCTGTCTGTCTGTCTGTCTGTCTGTCTGTCTGTCTGTCTGTCTGTCTGTCTGTCTGTCTGTCTGTCTGTCTGTCTGTCTCTGTCTGTCTGTCTCTCTCTCTCTCTCTCTCTCTCTCTCTCTCTCTCTCTTTCTCTCTCTTTCACTTTCTCCATCGTCATCTATCTATCTATCTATCTATCTACCTCTCTCTCTATCTGAATTATTTGTTTTTAGAAAGTAAGTAGATACAACTAAAAAAATGTTTATCTAAATGGCATATTAGAGTTGCTAAGAGACTATCTCGATACTTTCTTTCTTAGACTTTCTATCTATCTATCTATCTATCTATCTATCTATCTATCTATCTATCTATCTATCTATCTATCTATCTATCTATCTATCTATCTATCTATCTATCTATCTATCTATCTATCTATCTAACTCTCTATCTATTTGAATTGTTTTTCTTTATAAAGTAAGTAGATACAACTAAAAAGAGTTTATCTAAGTGGTCATAGAATTGCCAAGAGACTATCTCGATACTTTCTTTCTTAGACTAAATATGCATTGAAATACATTCGTTTATAAATAAATTTACAAATCCTAATTATCTTTAACCTAAAACATGACAATTGTGTAAACGAATTATACTTAATATTTAATTATTATGTACTTATTTAGACACAAACCTAATTCCACATTTTACTTACGGTCAAAGGGACATTACCAGAATAAAACGCGGCTATCTCAGAGACCATCAGCTTATAAACGATTCTCTCCCCCTTGAATCTGATATCGTAGAGCTGAGGGTCTGTGAACGGCGAGTGGCGGTAGTGGAACGTCCAATATAAGGTCGTGGTCGTTTACTCCTCAGCACAATCACCACCACCACCACCACCACCACCACCACCAAGACCACCACCATCACCACCACCACCACCACCACGACCACCCTACCACCACCACCACCACCACCACCACCACGACCATCAGCACCACCACCGCGAACAACAAAAACACCACCAACAACAACAACAACAAGAAACAAAGCTTCACCTTCTTGTCTTTAATGGAGTAGCGCTTTCCGTCAGGTTCGACAATGGTCGGCGGCCTCTGGCAGTCGCCCCTGCGGTGGAGGGTCGAGAACAGGTCCTCCGTGTATATTCTAGTCTTGATGTCACAAAGGAGCACGGTGCACACATTGCAAGGCAAAAAGTGTTAAGTCAGGTAGGTTGCAGCTCTGACAATATAAAATAAATCCAACCATGTAAGCTTTAGGACTTTGTATTTTACACGTGTTTGTTTGGCCAATGACAAAATGCACAAACATATTTTATCTCATAAAAACCCGAGATGTACCGAAAGGCGAATACCAATAATATTATTAACCGATTTCGCCGATTCCCTTGCAAATAGAATCATTAGAATATTATTCACTTAAAGTTGCTACTGACAACAAGTTTTTGCGCATTATCATTTCCTTGTACGAGGGACTAATCTAAAATGTAGAACGTTAAATTGTATGTCTCCAGTTTGAACCCACGATTGGTCAAAAGTTTATTTGTCCACTTTGTTCCGCTAGTGTTTGGGTCGGTGTCAGTGTGATGTGACCGACTGAGACAGAAGTCCTTGTACCCCAGCTTTGACATTTAGCGAGATAATTTCAAACAATTCTCAGATTCAAAAGGCATTGGCAGACTATCGTCGTTGTCAAAGTGAACATTTTAAGGGACGAAAACTGCACCATCCTTATCGTACAACTCACGTGACATCGGCATAGCCCTGGGCCAGGTCCTGAAGACTGTCGAAGACCTGGCCGTGGTACTAGACTCGGTTGATGCTCCAGTGGTCACTGTCGGAGCCAGTCATGTTGAACTGGACGCCGAAGTCTGTCGGATGGAGCAGCTGGAACGGGACGCTATACAGGGCCCAGAGCCAGATGTGTCTGGTGGGAAGTGTAAGGAGAGGGGGAAGGGATGTAGAAACTTCAGAAGAGAAACAGACAAGACCCCAAGAAAATATGAACACCCTATATAAAACAAAAAGGAAAAGAACCAGATGTATTTGGTGGGAGGAAGAAGATGTAGAAACTTAAGTAGAGAAACAGACAAGACCCAAAGAAAGTGTGAAAAAAAAAATAAAAAAACCAGGTGTCTTTGGTGGACGAGGAGAAAAAAAAAGGTGTAGAGACTTCAGTAGACAGAGACTGGCGATAAATGAAAGTGTGTACACCTTATTACCTTTAGGTAGAGGACCACAGTGTGTAAGCTGGTAAGGAAAAATCTGTAGGTTAGAGAACCATAATTATGTGAATGTTGTTTTTGGATAGAGAAAAGTGTGGAGGTTTAGAACAAAGCACAAAATGGTCCTGTCAATATGGGAAACTTATGAGACATAAAAATGATGAGGTAGAGAACCAGATTAGTTTTGTATTGCCATGGGGGAGAGAATATAATTCTTGTCCAACATAGGCCTATTTTTACGTCTATTTTTGTACAAATGCCTACATATATATACTACGTTAATTAGAGAAACTAAATTACTATTTGAATCGCTAAAAAAATTCTAAATTATTAATTCGTTTTTTTGCTTTTATGTAAATACAATGTATCAATACGTGTACTTGTTATTTTGCGGTGAATTCAACTTAGCCGTGACCGATCATGGCTGATCTCCTGATCATGATTTACACATCTCGAGAACCAAACATCAGGATAGTGCGCTGCCCTGAGAAGTAATGTGCTGGATTATCATGGGAGTTGACGGTTCGATCCCACGGTCGGAAAAAAATATATTTTCACATTCTTGAACGGCTGAGAAAAACGTTCTGTCTTTATATGGCAGCACACACATTTTGAGACGCTGGTCTAGGGACTCGACCACAATAAAGCCTACTGACATTGCTGATATCGCATGATGAGAATCTAGTCAACCAACCAATAAACCAACCATCCATTACCAATTTAAATACTTGACATAAAAAAGGATTCTTTGGTACGTACGAAGAGCAGACAAACAAAAACCACCACCACAACCCACACCACCACCAGAACCACCTCAAACCCCCCTGCCCCCATGAAAAACTAACAACAAAACAAAAAAAAAACAAACAAAAAAAACAAAGAATCAAAAAAAAAAACAACTCCAGGGTCTGAGTAAAAAAAAAGTTATGTTTGAAAAGTAACAGTGTTATTGATGTGTGCTTTTTTTTTATTAGAATAGACAACAATAATACCCACCAAGGCCAACAAGAACCATGATTTTTAATTGTGCGCATTATTTCTTAGAATAGACAACAATAATACCCACCAAGGCCAATCAAAATGCGTCCACCAGTTATCTCAATAGTAACTGTAAGTAGATGACGCATCCTATGCTATTGTTGATGACAGAATTTCCAACTGATTACTTAGATTGCATGTTTATCAGCTACAACCACTTGTGGCGCGGCTCTCAAGTAGAAAATTCTGGTGTCCTGTATCACTAGAGATGACATAATTAATGTTTCCTGACGCAGCATTTCTGTCCTGCGTGGTATCTCAGTGTCCAGGGCCGATGTTTTGAGACTGACATTGACCCACGAATGACCACACAGTAACAAAGTCGTGGTCCAACAGTCGACTGATAACCTCGTGTGCCAGTTGGTGGAATAATTTCAATGACTGTGTCTACTGCAGCCTAAGGTTGAAGTCTGAATATCTTTGTGTGAGTTTATTGCCAAGCGTCCACAGTCAGCTCTAAATAGACTATATAGAAGACGGGTTCCAAGACTGACGTCTGACAATAATTTACGTGCTACCATAATAACACAGTGAGCAGATACGATGTCTAATGTCTCAGCAGGTCATTTTATACTGAACCGAACCACCCGGCAAGAGTCATAAGTGTGGACTGATATACTGCGCGGTCTTCGAGACGCTCAAACCTTGTCGCCAGTTGCCCCCCTCCCCCCCCCCCCCCCCCCCTCTACCATTATATGAAGACCTTTAGCTAAGTTTGATGGCAATGAATAACAATGAACCTATTTATCAATAGAAAGAAAGAGAAATCGATCAACTCTAAATATAGTCGATTGTTTCAGTAAAAAAAGAAATAAAAGCAAAGAACAACAATCGTGTTGACATTCAGCTTTGCCTCCCTCAAAGTGCGACCTTACTACCACCAGAATTGATAAGGCGTGAGGGGCTATTGTATCCTTATTCTCCAGAGTCCGTTACATAACGGATTGATCTGCTGCTAAAGAGCAATGCCATATTAACATTGGGAGGCCAGCAGAGTTGAGTTGAGGTTGGGTGCTTAGCGTCCAACGTCAGCATTATATATACTGTACTGTGGACGGATCCCAAGACTTACGTCTGAAAAGTTAATTGATTTTCTGCCACACATATACAGAGCTGGTTTACCATGACTCTTGTCCCAGTCGGTCACACTGTACTGACACCGACTCAATCAGTAAGAGACACAACTGGACAAATATTTTCAACTTATGGGAGGTTTGAACCTGGGATATCTAGAATACACCCATTCATCCTTCTATTCATTCATCCATTCCACCCGTGTATCCATCTATGCATACATACACCCATTTATTCCTCCATCCATTTCACCCGTCCATTCATCCATCAACACATTTATTCATCCACCCATTCCACCCGTCCATCCATCCATCCATAAATCTAACTATTTATTCATCCATCCATTCCATCCATCCATCCATCCATCCATCCATTCATTCCATTTGTCCATCCATCCATACATCCGTCCATCCGCACATCTATTTAATCATCCATTCGTCCATCCTTTCATCCATCCATCCATCCATCCATCCATCCATGCATCCATTTATTCATCCATTTATTCCACCCGCCCACCCATTCATCTATATATCCATACATCCACCAATCTTCCAAAAGTATATCCTTATAAGTCCACACACATGCACATGCATACATCCATATAAACTCGTCTATAAAATATCATTGATAAGCGAACTGTTGTAAGGATGAAAACGAAATGCATGTGTAACCTGTAGCCCGCAGTTCACCTGTAACGAGCCCCCCTGTGGTGTTATTGCTGCTGTAACGAGGTCAGAGAGAGCCACAGGCTTTGTGAGCTCACACTCTCTGGTTTACGTGCTGCCATAATAACACAGTGAGCGGATACAGTGTTTACTGTCTCAGCAGGCCACTTTATACTATATCCAGCGGGAGTCATGAGTGGACTGATAAACTTTGCGGTTTACGAGAAACGCTCAAACCTTGTCGCCAGTTGCCCCCCTCCCCCCCACATAACATCATTGTTGACACATTCATTAGAAATTCTGCTGACCGGTTCAGTATCTTTTTTATCTGCTAGTCTGCTTCTTTTTGTAAGGTTGCTTGTTGTAACTTTGGAAATTATCTCTGTCCCTAAAAATTCACGTGTCATTCTACTCGTACATCTGTTTTTTTAACGCTTTGAAAACATGGGATTGAGATATGTCTTAACAGATGCTAATGAACAGCTTGATATTTTTCAGTTTGCCTATAAAAATGATGAAATGTTTAACATCTTGAAACACCCAGGGTTTTAGCTAGTAGTTGATTAAATTGTTCATTTTTCGTTTACTTTTAATGATATCAGCCCCGTCTTATAATGAAATAGTATGACTTGCTCGTGAATATAAGTGTTTTTGCCCTGTTTTTTTTATTTTTTAAACATAAAATAATAATCATAAACACGGGTGGACCGTGAGGCTAAATGTGTTCACCAATTTATACTCTGCCTACGGTTGGTTGGGTTGGTTTAACGTCCAACAGCAGCACTATATAGGCTATATTGTGGACGGACCCCAAGACGGACGTCTGACAATTTTATGTGCTGCCACACACGAGACAGGGCGGGGATACCATGACTCCTGTGAACTAACCCCTTTCACACGCAATGAAGAAATCAAAATATATCACATCAGGCATAAACAACCCACTCCACAGTGAATAGGAAACGTCAGAGAGAAGTAAAAGATTAGAATAAAAAAGGCCAGGACAGACATACAAACATACAAAAAAAAACCTCCATCAGATTGACACAAGATTTCTATGAAAAGATGACTTGTGTTTGTAGGGATCTGCGCATGTTTGTAGATGCGTATAGAGTTATGTTTTTTCTTCTAAATAATACTTGTATAATTAAGTCTGGCACTATGTGATCCACACCGTGATTCATTTGTATGCAAAATGTTCAATTTTTTCTCTCTTCTCATATGTATTGATGTTGTTAAATTGGACTAAATATATTTGTGCGATCAAGGCATATCTCGCTTTGGGGTTATAGAAGCTTATCTTATCTTGTCTCTTCCCAACGTGTTTGTTGAAAATCTTCCCAGCCTTTTGCTGCTCTCCCTGCTTGTCATGTGGACACACCAAGCCATTCCTCAACATACTCGTATTATGCTCATCTTTGGTCTTTCTCTCTCTCTCTCTCTCTCTCTCTCTCTCTCTCTCTCTCTCTCTCTCTCTCTCTCTCTCTCCCCCCCCTCGCTCTCTTTCCTCTGTCTCTCCTATCTCTCTATTTTCCCTCTTTTCTCCCTATATCCCTCCCTCCCTCCACCCTAGCCTTTGATATATTATGTCTTCCCAGCGTGTAATAATGTATGCGGTGTCCAAGGTATTTTAAATGGTTCAGCTATTAATTCAAAATGCCCCACAATACTTGACTTAGCGTTGTGTAACTGAGGACTCGACACCTGGTTCTCTTAGCAAGTGGGATTGTCAGGTGCATTCCCTTACCTCACAGAACTTTCACCTTAGCTGCCATATCCATTAGTTGACTCGGGAGGCCCAGAGAAAAAAAAAACCTACTCAACATCTCCTCCACCCGTGTCAATTCTTGGCATTAGAACTCTATATATACTATCTTCTGTGGAATAATTCGAGTAATTTATCAATACCCTCATATTGCATTTCATCATGATAATATGTGTATATGAATTATTATTATTATTATTATTAATATTACTATTACCACCACCATCATTATTGCATCCCCCCCCCCCTATCACCACCTCCCCTCTGTCCTACCTTGTCTAGGTTTTAGTAGAGCTGACATAGCTCTAAGGACCCCCGTATGTGTTCCACAGAAAGAGTTAAGAAGCCTGTGATGCGTTTTCGTGGTGTTCACAATGTATGATCGCTATAGAATATTCATGTATAGGTTTGTTGATAACCAGCTACTTCTCTTGGCTGCCAATAAAATTAGAGACTTGTACACGCTGACCCCATTCGTTCAAGCCTGATCTTCGTCAATATATACTGCCAGTACGATAATTTACTTGCACTTTTGTTATTCACCCAAAGGGAGGGGGAATTGTCCATAAGGGGATATAACTGTAATTGCCTGTTTTATAGTTATAATTAGGTCAGCCAGGCCAGTTATGAATTACCAGTCCAGTTAGATTTAACTAAAGGAATGCTGCATATTCATGAGCTGTTTTGTTCTCCTCGAACTTTGCTATTGAGAGACTCTAGGACTTGTAAAGGCCAGCTGCGGGACATTGTTGCTATGCGAACACTAATTGTGATGGAAAGCTTTTGTTTTCCTGGATTCATGTGGACAGTTTGGGAACACGGCAGCTGGAGAGCAACTTTTCAGTCATAGTACTCAAGCAATTTGGAGTACCTTGTAGTTGTTTGTAGGTCACTATCAGAGACTTTGTTTCACCTCCAAATCCACACACAAAAACAAGAACATAAAAGCTGTGTATGTGTCTTTAAGGTAGAGGTAGGTTGGTGAATAAATCGATCTATAGATAGATAGCTAAATAGATAGATAGATAGAAATATACATAGTAAGTCGGCCACATTTTAAGAATGAGAGGGAGAGGGAGATATGTTGCGAGTGAGATTTGGAGACTGAGATAAAGAAACAGACAGATCAAGGAGGACGTTCGTGGATACAAAGAGAGAGATCGATAGAGAAAGATAGAGAGGGGGGAGAAAGAGTGGAAAGTGGGGAGAAAGAGTGGAGAGAGAGGAGAAAAAGAAAGACCGCCTCGGAAATCTATCACTATGTTTACGTATGCATCTGTATACGAATTGCTGAAAGCAAAGACTGGGGTGACGACTTGCTAGGACTGATATGCTGAGAGGTAGCCCAGGGCCATGGGATAATTCAAATTTCACTAAATGAATTGTCAGGAGGTCAACAATGTCATAAAGTAAAAAAGATAAAACAAATTTAAGTCATACTCAATCGCCCTGAAGTTACCAGTCTTTAAAGTAAATAGCATAAAAACATATATATGAAAAAATAATTTTACGGAAAATCTAATTAAATTTACAGATTGTGATTTGTATAATACGTACACATAACTTTTTATTAAAAAAAAAACAAGATAAGGTTATACTTGTTATTTTACTAATTAAACCCTATTAATCTTGATCTTTAGAAATACTATGTGGACAAGCAAAGTTTCAATGAAATTTCCAGCATGAAAATCTCGTTATGAAAGATTTATGTGTGCCGGCGGTACTTATAAGTTATAAGACTTGAGTCAGTTTAAGGTCGATTAACAAGATAACTTCGACAAGAAATATGTGAAGAAAAAGTGCCAAAAAGAACTCAATCTTATTAAAACCTGATCCGGGACAGAGTGGGAATCAGATAGAGAGTCCCTCCTCTACCTCTACCGCTCTCTGATATGATCTAAACTCGACTACGGCTCTGCAAGGCCGTCGTACATTGAAATGCTAGACACTATATACCACCAAGGACTAGGTCTCAGTCTCGAGGCCTTTCACACCACGCCACGGCCTTTACGTAGCTGCAGACGAACCATCCTTGTCAGAAAAAAAGAGACAAACTATCCTCACAATATACCGTTAATCTAAAATCTCACCCTGACAACCCTGATCTTCACCCTGTTTTCCACCCAACTTATGCAAAGAAATTCCAATCCTCACCGTACGCGATTCCCCACATTGAAAATCCGTGTTTAGCAGCTCCCTCTTGAAATCGACGTGGTATAACTCTTTTGAAGATGACACATTTTCGGAAATCTCTCCCTGGACTCTGGAAAGACGCGCAATCATTCTTGATCTGGCAGCTCTCGAGGACAAAACCCCTCAAGAAATATATAGTAGAAAAAAAATTGAACAAATCATAGAAAATCATTCAGACCATTATCTACTGTTCACTGACGGGTCTAAAGATGAGACCTGTGTCGGAGCTGCCTACCACTGAGATAAATGCTGCGGGGTGAGTGAGAGGGCTTCGATATACACTGCTGAGGCGGTGGCCCTGATCATGGCACTTGACACTGTTTCAGCCTCAAGAAAAGAAAAAAAATTCCTAATCTTCCCTGACTCGCTTTCCCCAGAGAAGGCGTTCGGAGAGACAAACTTAAAAATAAAAAAAATCTTTTCAGAATAAAAAAAAATCCATGAACTAAAAAATGGTATGAAAATTACTCTCTGCTGGATCCTTAGCCATATTCGCATTGAGGGAAATGAAATGGATAATAAGGTCGCCAAGGTCGGGCTCGAACTTGAACCTACCCAGGTGCAGATACCAGCACCAGATGCCAAGCCAATTGAACACACGTTTATAAGAGACAACTGGAAGGGGCGATGGAACAACCCGACAAACAACAAACTACACTGTGTTCAACCACGTTTTGGGCAGGAGTGTCTCAGGCTAGAGGACGAGACCAGGTGGTGCTTGATCAAGTCCGACTTGGACACTCTCATCTTACCCACGTCTTCCCACTAAGAGGTAAAGAGCCTCCACAGTGTCATATACGCAACTGTCAATTATCCATAAAGTCACATTCTGGTTGACTGTCCGCTTTTTCACCGGGAAAGAAAATTAATATGTAAATCGCTTCCAAACCATTAGGGAGCATATTTACGTATATTAATCTTCAGCGAATACTGAGGTTTCCGAAGGACATTGGTGTATGTAATAAAATGTAACTGCGATAATCCTACACATGGATCTTTTAAAATGCTGTAAATACACTTCATTTTTCATGCAAAATGTCTATGCCTTTACCGTTGCTACTAGTATAATGTATTAACTGTCTTAGGACATCGTGGGCACAATAAAGCCGTTACTGCGCCGACGTGTCGTAGAAACAAAGTCAATCACTAACCAAGAACTGGCTCCAATCAGTAATGATATAAACAACCAAGATCCACATGCTGTGACGGCACGCGCCATCCGTCATGTATGCCTTGTGTTTGACGTGGTTCCTCCCATAACACACTGGCTTACTCGGTGATTGACAGCTGGCAGGGAAGCTTTGTCGGTAGTTGTTTAAAGTTTTCAAAACCATCAGAGGCACAGGTGTCAGGTACTGAGTCATGTTGTGTTGTGTGTGGCCCGACCATCCTGGGAGTGTCTGCATGACAGAGGGTTGGATCTGAAAGCCTTCAAACACCTGCTTGTTCTGGGATACTTTTTGATAACCCTATACTGTTTCCTTATTTGGGATAATTCACCTCCCCCCCCCTCACACACACACACACACACACACACACACACATTACGCCACTCTCTCTGGCTCTCTCTGCTTTTTTCTTTAAACTCTCGCCAAATACCCATTTTTTGTTTTTCGATCAAGATCTCCCAACCGTTACATTTTGTTGAAAGTACATCTTTTTTATGTTATTGTCTAACACAAAAATAAACGCATGCAATATAATCTACGGAGAGATTTATGATTCTCAGGTTTTGCTACAAGAAAAGGGCACTGAAATGAGATTCGAACCGCGGACCACGGTCACCAAGGCAGAGCTCTAACCACCGAAGCTGTCTAAACACGCACTGTGTGCCAACTGGCAGCCCGTGCCAATACAGACATAGAGCCTTTGGTGGCCTTACCGTGTGTGTGTGTGTGTGTGTGGTTGTGTGTGTGGGTGTGTGTTGTGTCTCAATGTTTTCTTCTCTTTCCCTGTCTCTCTCGATCTATGTCTCTGTCTCCCTTTCTCTTTCTCTCTCTCTGTCTCTCTTCAACCATCTTTTTACGTCGATCACTCAATCATTCTCTCTCTTCTAATAATTATCTCCCTTCCCCGTTCTCTCTACCGCCTCTCTCTCCTTATACCTCTCTCTCTCTATCTCTCTCTCTCTCTCACTCTTCCTTCATTACTATAAATTCACGCACATCTAATGAGCGGCAGCGGTGAATGACCCTTGAAGCGGATTTATTGCTATTGTATCCTTATTCTCCAGAGTCCGTTACATAACGGATTGATCTGCTGCTAAAGAGCAATGCCATATTAACAGCGGGAGGCCAGCAGAGTTGAGTTGAGTTGGGTGCTTAGCGTCCAACGTCAGCATTATATATACTATACTGTGGACGGATCCCAAGACTTACGTCTGAAAGGTTAATTAATTTTCTGCCACACAGATATAGATCTGACTCTTGTCTCAGCCGGTCGCACTGTACTGACACCGACTCAATCAGTAAGAGACAAAACTGGACAAATATTTATTTTCAACCGATGGAAGGTTTGAACCTGGGACATCTAGAATACACCCATTCATCCATACACCCATCCATTCCACCCGTGTATCCATCTATGCATACATATACCCATTTATTCCTCCATCCATTCGACACGTCCACCCATCCATTCCACCCGTCCATTCATCCATCAACACATTTATTCATCCACCAATCTTCCAAAAGTATATCTTTATAAAGCCCACACACATGTACATGCACACATACATATAAACTCGTCCATAAAATATCATTGATAAGCGGACTGTTGTAAGGATGAAAAGGAAATGCATGTGTAACCTGTAGCCCTTAGTTCACCTGTAACGAGCCCCCCTGTGGTGTTATTGCTGCTGTAACGAGGTCAGAGAGAGCCACAGGCTTTGTGAGCTCACACTCTCTGGTCATTAACCCAGGTCGACCTAATTAGCCCATCAATATTCTTATGGCACCAGCAATTCCAGGTCTCTTGTCCAAGTTTTAACGATGCTGTTGATTTGTCCGACATTCCTCTCACGTTTCTGTCTATAAGAATGCATCTCTCTCTACCTCTCACTCTACGTCTCTCTCTCTATCTCTGTCTATCTTTATCTCTCTCTACGTCTCATTCTCCCTCTCCTCTCTCCCTCTCTCTATCTCTCTCTACGTCCTACTCTCTACCTCCAACTCTCCCTATTACCTCTCTCCCCCTCTCCCTCTCCAGTCCGCTTTCTTTCCTTCTATGTCAGACTTGCTCTCGCTCAGTCTGTATTATTCAATTGCCTTCACAGTATAATGAGATCGGATGAGACAGGAGTCATGGTATTCCCGCACTGTCTCTGTGTGGCAGCACCAAAAGTTGTCAAACGTTATTCTTGCG
Source organism: Elysia chlorotica (assembly GCA_003991915.1). Lineage (NCBI taxonomy): Eukaryota > Metazoa > Mollusca > Gastropoda > Plakobranchidae > Elysia > Elysia chlorotica. The sequence goes on along the minus strand of RQTK01000343.1, from coordinate 357,257 downwards.
ACCCGTCAACAGTATCGCATATATATTGATGACGTTGGACGCTAAGCAAGAAACAAACACGCAAACAAACAAACAAACAAACAATCAAACTGTCAATTAAATGAATTGTCCTGGCTTCAGTAAAGTCGCCTGTAGCATTAAACGATTTGCTTTAAACACTATTTGGGCTCTCAACTTTCTCAGCTCAGTACAGCTAGAGGGCTGGACAAACAAAAAAACCACGTGAGTATCATTCTGTCCCTTCTCTGATCATACTTTAAAAGAGATAGATCAGTGTCTCGCTTGTTACACAAAACAGCTTCAATCAATTCTATGACTTGGTGTGTGGCCGCGATTAAAAACAAGTTTGGTGAGCTATTTAAAACTGATTTACCCCAACCATTGAACTAAAACTAAAGACGGGCTAATGCCCTGGACTTTTCGCAACAGCAATGTGTGGCCGCACCTGGAGCAATACGACCCGTACTTGTCTGCAGGTTGAATTCCAGTCGAGTCCCCGCAGAATAAAAACGCATTTTTTTGTTTGGTCAAATCAATGTCAATTTATTCCTCCCCAAAAAGGCAAATCTAAGTGTACCGCGAACTCAGAGCTGGGTGTGAGGGTCTTAACTCTACTGGCATCAGCTTTCTGTCTCCCAATGGCTGTTGCTTAGCCTATCTAGTCTATAAACAGTATATCGCTGAATTTGACCCATCAAATCATGGGTATCCCGCTCTAGGGACCCATCGCCGTATAAGACTTCTCTTGAGAGCTTGGAGACGTTGCACTAGGCGAGAGCTCGCTTTATCCGAACAGAGAACAAAACAAGAACATGAACAGAACAGTAATGCGGCTGAAGCTAGGGGCTGGATAAGCTCTAAAAGATACCACCATCCATTATATTAAGAGTTGAGTTGGTTTTAACGTCCAACATCAGCACTATATAGGCTATATTGTGGACGGGTCACAAGACGGACATCTGACAATTGTATGTGCTGCCACACATGAGGCAGGGCGGGGATACCACGACTCCTGTCTCAGGTCACATTATACTGACACCGACCCAACCAGTAGGGAACGAAACCACCAGGATTCGAACTCGGGGCCTTTTGCGTGGGAAGCCGATGTTCTACCCATGGGCCACCGCGCCCCCCCTCCCCCCCCTCTACCATTATATGAAGACCTTTAGCTAAGTTTGATGGCAATGAATAACAATGAACCTATTTATCAATAGAAAGAAAGAGAAATCGATCAACTCTAAATATAGTCGATTGTTTCAGTAAAAAAAGAAATAAAAGCAAAGAACAACAATCGTGTTGACATTCAGCTTTGCCTCCCTCAAAGTGCGACCTTACTACCACCAGAATTGATAAGGCGTGAAGGGGGGGGAGTGGATTGCACGGTTGTCCTGGGGCATAACATCGGCTTTCGACGCTAAAAGTTCGTGGCTGAAGCGCTGGTGATTTTGCCTCGTACTGATTAGGTCAGTGTCAGTTTTTTTACGTGACAGTCTTGGGGCCCGTCCACAATACAGCCTATTATAGTGCTGGCGTTGGACGTTAAACCAACTCAACTACAACTCCCGTAAAAAAGTCCGAAGACGTCAGCGTTAACCTGCCCTACCGGTGATCAATACAGCCAGTGTTCACTCACTCAACAACAACAACAACAAGAAGGTTGAAGAGCTGTCACCGTGTTGTCGCTACCAGCACCAATACAGAGAGACCTCTGTGCTCTGTTTTACCAAAACATGCCTCAACAACAGGCGGTATTGACATTGGTGGTTTTACTGTTGTTAGGTCTGTCAGAACGAGGGAAGGCTCAGGGAGAGGACGCGGTGGAGGTGTGTGTGCTTACAGTAATGAAAAATGGTGTCAATCGACACAATTCACACAAAACCAAAATACTGTGCTAAGAAACTGTGAACATCTTACTTTTTATCCGAGGCCTTACTATCTACGCAGAGAATTTCCAAAAGTGTTTGCACATTGCCTAATTATATTCCGCCAGATGCACATGTAAAAGTGGCCACCTCGATTATTATTAATTAAACAGCGCAACAAATGAACTCGTCACCCGACTCTGTTGTTAATATGACTGGTGAATTCAACAAGGTTCAACTCGAGAAAGACCTGCCGCAACTCCAGCAGTATGTCAACACGGCGACAAGACACGACAAGACACAAGACACTGGACGTCTGACTGTGAGCGTCCTGGCTCTGACGCGGTGACGCCTACAAGAACAAGGCTCTACCACCACTAGGGGACTCTGATCACAGTATCGTCCTTCTCCCACCATTCTATAAACCTGTTTTGGAATCTAATAAACACGAGAGAAAGATAGTGAGCATCTGGCATAAAAGTGCGCATGAAAGCTTGAGAGGGGGTCGTCTAGTGTACTGCCTGGTCCGTATTTATTGAAGCCTGTGATACTCTAGAGCAGCTTAACGACCATGTCTGTTCGTATATGTCTTTCTGTGACGATCTTTTGTCAGAAAAAAAATGATCTGTTATAATAACAATAAATCATGCCTGGCCAAAATTTGAAAGTGTAATTAACAAAAAAAAAAGAAAGTGTTTAGAGTGGCACCTCAGAAAGCAAGAAAAACATTCAGTGAAATATGATAGAACGGATTCAAGAAGGTCGAGATCGGTAAGGAAAACTAGCGGACAGACGTAGATTCAATGATGTTAAGGAATTATGGAAAGCGTTTAAAAACATTGTAGGATATCTAAATAAACAGTCCTATTCAGAATGCAAATGGAGAAAACTATGTCAAGGAACTTAATAAATATTATGCACGTTTTGACAATCAGACTTTAGTGATAGTATTCTGTCCCTTGCACAGCAAATTTCTAATGACAATGACGCCCCCTTCCTTCTATAGGAGAATGTGATTTTGAACGGGTATTTCATCTTTAAAAAACAGCAAAGCATGCGGGTAATATAATATTAGTTCCCTCTTGGACCAAGATATACTTAGCATTTGGAAAACATGAAAAATAGTACCTGTTCCTAAAAAGGGTAATGGTAGAGATATGAATGCTCTAAGACCAGTTGCTTTAACGTTGTTTTAATGAAATGTTAAGATACGATTGTTGCCAAGCTATTAGTAGTCATCTATGTACCAGTTCAAGATCCTATGCACTTCGCCTATAATTGTTCTCACCGAAGCGAAGAGTACGCAGTTTTGTTATTTATGGACAATATAGATTTTATGAACACATTGATAGACCTAGTAAGTACGCAAGGGTTTTGTTTATTGATTTTCAAGAACATTTAATAACATTCAAACCCAAATACTTGTAGAAAAACTCACAACTACGAACACCAGCGAGCACTATATCCTATGGATCATAGAGTTTTTAACAGGACGTGCCCAAAATGTCTTTATGAAAAAGAATAATACCATCCATTTACGCTATATCAAATACCATCACGACAAATACATAGCCCCACAAGGATCACTACTCTCCCCGATCATGTTCACTCTCTCTCTCTCTCTCTCTCTCTCTCTCTCTCTATATATATATATATATTTCTAACTCGTTAAAAGACTCCAAGCGGTGCGCTATAACCACCACCTTCTACTCAATGTAAACAAGACAAACGAGCTTGTGGTAGATTTCAGGAAAATTAATAACCACCACACAGAGTTAAAATTGAAGGGTCAAGAGGTTGAAAAACTGACAAGTTATAAATACTTAGGGGTAACAGTCAACGAAAGTCTAGACTGGCATCTTCATGCGTCGAATGTATTGGGTAAAGTAATCAAAGAATGTGATTTATAGCAAGTCTACATCGATTCAGTATAAAGTGAGCTATGATCTACTCATGTTCTACAAAACGACAATGCTCAGTCTTATCTCGTTTTGCCTTACGGCATGGGGCGAGAATACTAAAGATTCCGACAGAAGATAAATAAACAGTGTTCTGAAGGGGGCGGGGGGGGGGGGGGCTTAAAAGATAAAGGGCAGGGTGGAAGGAAGAGGGGGGGGGGGGGGGGGGGGGGGGGGGGGGGGTCTTAAAAGTTACAGGCGAGCGTGCTGACAGCGTTTCACAAATCAAAACTTCTTGACACGTTGTGCTTTAAGAAAATGTCGGGTATTTGGGAGGACCAAAGGCATCCTCGTGCTAGACAGTTAAATGTGTCTCAACGGTCTGGAAAACTAAGACACCTGAAGGCCATAACTGTCAGATATTCTAAATCATTCATGCTACATTCTAAACGTCTACAAGACATTAATTACTGAATATCTTTGCATTATACAGTGATGTATCTTCACTGACCCTAAACTATGCCATCTTTCAATAACCTGTGATATATTTAGTCTCTACTATTGTGTGATCGCAACCACTGTGGTATCTCATATTCCAATTTTTATGTACATAGATAGTTTATAGTTTTATCTATTAGTACATTAATATTAATTTTATATAAATTTATACTGTTTATTTTAAATAATAATTACTATGCAATCAGTGTTGTGTTAAATATTTATTCTAATTTATGCATCTATATGCACAACTTTTAATTTTTTAATCAAACAATAACTATTGTGTGTTTTTTTAACCAGTGTGATATTATAAAATATTCTCAAGTATTATTATGTAAATCATCTATATACAATTTATATATTTGTATACGTTAGCTTATATATTTTAAATAGTCATACGAATTATTGTCTATCTACCTTATTTGCAGCCCGTGTAACCACGGCGACAAGTTTCCTTGGATGAACAACAAAAGTATATGTTATCTTATCGCTATATCTCTTAAGCCTCTGTCTATGTTCCTCTCTCTGTCTTCCTGCCTCTCTGTCTCTCGCTACCTGTTTCTGTCTTTCTGTCTGTCTGTCTGTCTGTCTGTCTGTCTGTCTGTCTGTCTGTCTGTCTGTCTGTCTGTCTGTATGTCTATGTCTGTTGTTTCCTTTTTCTCACTATGTCCCTCTCTCTCTATCCCCTCTCTCTCTCGCTCTCTCACCTTCTTCTCTGTTTATCTCCCTCTTCTCTGTCTGTCTGTCTCTCTGTCTGCCTGTCTTTCTGTTTGTATGCCTGTCTCTCTGTCTCTGTCTCTGTCTCTCTCTGATTCTCTCTCTCTCTCTCTCTCTCTCTCTCTCTCTCTCTCTCTTTCTCTATAGGTTTAACCTCTCCAAGGCTTCGCTAGGGGAATCTAATAAGTTCAACGGCCAATTATTTTTGCAAGTGATATTTTCACAAAATGTCAACTTTTTCTTCTGTGGGCGTATAATTAGTTTTGTTCTAAAACAAACACAATTAATTTTTTTTGCTTGTTTTTCTTAGCCCTTGCTGTTCATTAAAATCTCCCCAAATAGGAGACCGAAACACGGAATTGAGATGTTTCCTAAAATAGCATGCAAAGTCAACGAAGTGAATTACGTCATTGAAAAAGTGGGAACATTTGAGCAACTAATTGTTACACTGGAGGCTAAGGAAGCTGAAGATAAACCGTATTCTAAGAGCACAATCTAACCTAATTATAGTAATTATTTATCAGAGATAGACTAATTCTACCCTTATTCAAACTGGCCAAAGTGATGGAGCGTTCGTCCTCCAATCGGTAGGCCTCTGGTTTGAAACCCACGAGCGATCAAAATGTATTTCTCCGATATCGTTCCTTACAGATTGGTTCTGTGTCAGTATAATGTTACTGGCTGAGACTGGAGTTTGATACTCTTTGCACTGTCTGTGTGGCAGCATGTAACATTGTCAGACGCTATTCTTGGAACTCGTACACAATATAGCTAAGTAAGTAAACAAACTCAAATTTAAAACCTTTATTACGCTAAAATGTGTCAACGTCGATCGTTTTGTGACTTGACTTGTTCTGAAGGAGTCCTTTAAAAAAAAGTCTAAGCATATTTAACACAGAGTGTACTTAGTGAGTATTTCTCAGCCTACACAATTAGGCTACACAGCATCAACTGAAACTGTTGTTTTTTTTTTTTTTTCTAAATTATTAAAAGGTAAAAGAATTTTGTTACCTATTCTAGGTTTCAAAAACAGATACGATGTGCGGTTATATGATGATTAAGGATGAAGCTCTTACTGCAAATTTAAATGTACATCAATGTATTTCGCTTTTTGTTTTTGGAAACCTTAGCCTTGTGCTTATGTTTGAGTGGGAGGAGAATGTTTTGAAAAAAAAGGTAACATGAAAAAAAAAGAGTTAGATTTTTTTTTAAATTTTAAAACTGAGATGTGATATTATAAAGTTTTCTCATTAGTGAAAATAAATATATTCTTCATAAAAGCCTCTACAAAATCAACAACAGTAACAACAACAACAATAACAACAACAACAACAACAACAACACCAACAACAAAAACAACAGCAGCAACAACAACAAAACATCAAAAACAACAACAATCTAAACAAGCTATAATAGTAGTCATTTAGCTTATATTTCGAATGTCATTCTTTCATTCCTTCGCCTCCAAAACCATGATAATTACTACTGTTTTATTGCGCAATGACGAATTGATCTGATTACAGTTATGTACGTAATAGTCTAACACAATTTTTTGTTTGTTTTTCTCTTTTTGTGTGATTTGCTCTTTGTATTAATGAATTCTTTTTCAATCCCTCTCTATCATTATTCTTAACTTTGTCACGATTGTTAAATACTTATTAGAACAAACACTTCGATAGATACTTGCAAAATCAAACAGGCACCGCAATGATTCAACTTTGTATTCGAAACACAAGCATAATTTTCTTTTCAACACCAAAGTGGAAGTATAATCATTAGCAATTGCCCTGCTTTAGTCCTACTGTCGCGCTGCTTTCCTCCTGTTTTTCTCCTGCTATGGGAACTTTGGCTAACTTCATTAACTGCAGGTTCCTTCCCCTCAGTCCAACATCATCATATCCAAAAGTTATCTTGCCTCCTGCCATGTGCCTACCTTTCCAAGACAAGCAGAAACAAAACCAATACTTGAAGCACAGTGATAATGGGCCAGGGGAGCTTTCTCTTTGCCTTCCATAATAAGTGCCTGGATGTTAGCGGGCGCCAAGTGGCTCAGATGTTAGAGCCATAAGCTCGCGGTCAAGAGGTTTTCCGATCGATCCTTACTTGACCTGTTGCTTAGTGTCCAATTCAGCACTACATAGACTATATTGTGGACGGGCTCCAAGAACAAAGTCTGACAAGTTTATGTGATGCCACACAGAGACAGTGCAGGGTTTCCATGACTCTATCTCAGCCAGCATCATTAAACTGACAACGACCCATGAATTAGGCGACGTAGTCGCCAGAGCGGGGCTCGAATCACGGACCTCTTGCGTCTAAAGCCGATGTTCTACCCCAGAGCTACTGCGGCCCCATTCTTACTTGAAAACTATCTAGTTAAGTCCACAATGCGCTTCGCTTAGATTAAAATTCCCATAGCGTTGAAATAAAATAGCAATAAAAAAGATTAAAAAAAAGAATTAAGGAACGTGTGAATGTACCGGATAAAAAAGCCATCCATTTTGATACGTCGGCATTAACACAATTTTTCAATTATTGAAGCTTTCTCCGCATATTGTGTCACGGAGATTGATTATTAACAAATCATCAAGCCATACAATCTACTCATTGGCAATGCAAGATATTCGATTATCGACTATTATAAAAGTGTGATTAATGCGACTGCGGATGACACCCCGTCGCCTAAACAAATTGACTTAGGATGTTTGACGTACCGGAAAACACAAACATTAGAGGCTTGGCGAGCCACACATGCCGGTAACGAATGGCGTAGTCACGCCCTATAGGCATGTAGAGTCTGAAAGCTCTTGGTCTTCGGAAGTCAATATGATTGGTCGCCGGTGCAGATTTTCTTGCCGCTCGTCTTCGCTGTCGCTATAGGGTCCATTATCGCAAGTACACTGATAACAGAGCGAGCACTGAGGCCACTAAATCCTCTGAGGCCACTTAGGCCACTTGGCCACTGAGTCCACATTGGCTACTTAGGCTACTGAGGCCACTGAAGTCACTTAAGCTCTGAGACCACTGAGGCAACTGACTCCACTGACTCCACTTAGACCACTTAGGCCACATAGGCCACTTAGGCCACTGAGTCCACTAAATCCACTGAGTCCACCAAATCCACTGAGGCCACTGACTCAACTAAGGCCACCAACACCAATGAGGCCACTTAGGCCAATGAGGCCACTTAGGCCAATGAGGCCACCAAGGCCACTGAGGCCACCAAGGCCACCGATACCACTGATGCCACTGATGCCACTGATGCCACT
>RQTK01000343.1:319623-348008 GCA_003991915.1 Elysia chlorotica | reverse complement strand
AACAAAACCTGTGGGGGGGGGGGGAGCCACACATGCCGGTAACGAATGGCGTAGTCACGCCCTATAGGCATGTAGAGTCTGAAAGCTCTTGGTCTTCGGAAGTCAATATGATTGGTCGCCGGTGCAGATTTTCTTGCCGCTCGTCTTCGCTGTCGCTATAGGGTCCATTATCGCAAGTACACTGATAACAGAGCGAGCACTGAGGCCACTAAATCCTCTGAGGCCACTTAGGCCACTTGGCCACTGAGTCCACATTGGCTACTTAGGCTACTGAGGCCACTGAAGTCACTTAAGCTCTGAGACCACTGAGGCAACTGACTCCACTGACTCCACTTAGACCACTTAGGCCACATAGGCCACTTAGGCCACTGAGTCCACTAAATCCACTGAGTCCACCAAATCCACTGAGGCCACTGACTCAACTGAGGCCACCAACACCAATGAGGCCACTTAGGCCAATGAGGCCACTTAGGCCAATGAGGCCACCAAGGCCACTGAGGCCACCAAGGCCACGTAGATTGATGCCACTGATGCCACTGAGGCCACCAAAAACCCCAAGGCCACCAAGGCCACCAAGGCCACCAAGGCCACCAGTCTATAGACTTAGACTAATGGTATTTTATCATTCATGAATCGCCTTTCGCATCCTGGTTCTCCGTCCGGGACGCCTCGGCAGCTTCTTGTATTTTAGTTGGAAGTTGTTTCCATTTTTGTCTGTTTTGTGCTGTGGAGCGAAATTCATCTAAATGTAACTTGTTTTTAAGTTGAAGTGTGTATGTTTGCAAGCGAGATAAGTCCTTGTTCAGTGTAATTGGCATTGTTGTGATGGGCCTGCCTCGAAAACGTTTCCCTTTTTTCTTGAAATATGTATCCATAGCTTTGTTTGCAGCAATTTCGTTGCTTCTTCTAAGGATATGCCCGAATAGGCCTAGAAGCCATCTGCTTTCAAGAGCTTGGGTAGATATGGGCTTCTCTTCACATAATTATTCTGTACAGTGAATCGTTTGTAACTTTTACTGGGTATTTTATGCCTAGCACTTTTCTCAGTTGTTTTCGGTGAAAAGCATCGAGTTTTTCCCCTCCTGCTTTAGTGAGGGCCCAGGTGCCGCAGTTATATGTTAGTAGCGATTTTACGAGGGCCTTATAAAGTTTAATTTTTGTGCTTCTTTTTATAAAGATATATGTGGTACGGGGCAGAGGTAGCGCCTGTTCCTTCCTCCCCAATTGATTTTTTGTTTACTTGTTTGGTCTATTACGTTCAGTTTAGTTCTATGTTACTTTGCAACAGCACTCCTTCTTTTCAATAATATGTCGACAAAAGAAGGAAATAATTATGTGTGACACTATTGAATGTTCAAAATATTAGACATTCAAGTCACTAGTTCGCCCGAAAGAAAAATCAAAGTTATTGCAATAACGGCCTGGTAAATTTGTCTCTGCATTGAGATGTGGAAAAATTATCAAAGCTTTGTCGAAATAAATTTAAAGTTTGTTGTTTTTCCTTAAAAAATGAACCTGTTTGGGTAAGCATGTACATGTGATAGCTTTTTTACAACCTCTGGGGTTTCCGAATTATCCTATTCAGAGATGGAGGAATCAGTAGAGATTTGAACCTTGCATCTTTTGCTCGCCTATCTAGAACACTATATACTGAGCTAAGCCAGCATATAATATACATTGTAAATGGCCAATCTTCGGGGATATTTTATGCAGTCAGATATTCCCTTATGCTTAAAAAACTGTTTTACATTTATTGCATGAACGTCTGGCACAAGGAATAAAAAAATGTTTAAAAAAGCACAATTCTCATTTGATGGTTGAAAACCGTTGTAAAAATCGTAAAAGCCCTTATTGCCTGGCCCAGCGTTTTTATGGGGGTATTTCGAACGTGTTCACATGGCCCCTTTATGTCTTACAGCTTGTGCTTTGCCGGAATCCCCCTAGATGATGTTGGCCCGTGGCTACCAGACAATCTGCTGTAGTTTTCATCTTTAGTCTTGATAGAAATCAATACAGGAATAACAGAAGGAAATGAGCAATAGAATCCGCTAATGGTAGGCCCAGACGCCCCGTATTATCTGATTCCATCTTTTTGTTATGGGCTTTGAATCCTCTGCCTAATACCTTACGTAAAGACACATTTATGTACTGAAGAATGTCTCTCTTTTCACCTGTATATTTATAGAAACCAACCATTCCCCAAGCATATCTTGACGAACTGAAAGATCGGAAAAGAACAGTACTTAGGTTTCAGCCTCCAATCATTTTTCCTGATGGTTTGCACCGTTTTAAAATCAATTAAGAGAATTTGCCATCTAGGGGTCGTAAGTACAATGTCGCGGTAGTTTACGACCCGTATTAAGACTCATTACTCGGATATCTTAAGCCGAGTTGTAAGCTTACGGTGACGTTGTTATTAGGATCCTTGATCAATAGCGAGATTCTATTATCACATAAGAAACGTCTACGCCCCTTGAAAGCATGTTCATTAGTTGAGATTGTTGATTCGGCATGGGTCTATTGTCAATTACAGACTATTTTGTTATTGTATTGTGTTTTATCACACATTCCTGTGGTTACCCTAGATTTTTCAAGACGATACATTTTGATGAAGTCATGTATACGTGTATTTGTGTTACAATTTAATACTATCGTCCAAAACTTGGCAATGGTAGATCATGGATTTATTCTCACAATCACATGTAAAATTATTAGGCTTGGAGTTTTAGGAATTTACTGGAAAAGTCGCTGGAAAAGGTTTAGTGGTATAGGGCGCGGTAGGTTATAACTGATTTTGAGATCTCCCATTCTCTTATCTTAACACGCTTTGTAAACTTACCTGTTGTCAGGAGATAGGCTGGGGACACGTTCAAGATATTGCCTCGTAGATTATTAATGTAAAAAAAAACCAAAAAACAAAACAAAAACAAACAACAATCAATCCATGTTAAGTTAAACAAAAGGATCACATTGCGCAAACTTTGCTATCGTGTTTGTATCGGATTTAGAAAAAAAATTGTCCATGTTTTGTTTTAAAGTTGAAGAGTTATAAAAACAACAACAGCAACAACAACAACAACAACAACAACAACAACAACAACAACAACAACAACAACAACAACAACAACAACAACAGTAATTGCGTGTAAAAAATAAGAACCCACAACACATTCGATTTTCTCTATAATTTATTGAAGCATGTTAATATGTTTTTGTCTATTGTTTATTTACAATCTTTCTAATGTTGTCAAGATAAATAAACAATCTATAACAAACCATCAGCGTTACAATAGTGTACAATTTATAAAAGATTGCAATATAATCATTATTCACAAAACTAATACATGCGGCAAAATATACAGCATCCACGCTCGACAACAAATACATGTATTACAAACAACTGCACTAGAACTATTTTCTATGCTTGTGTCTTCGTCAATGGAGCTAAAAGGATAAAAAAAAAAAAAGAAAAGCGATTAGGAATTCACACAAACACCCATATAACTCTTCCCTATTAACGTGTATGCAAATAAAGATGTTTATGATTATTTTCTACATTATTCATGCTATTGTAAGAGTTACTGACTAAGTGGGGTCTGTTCATTTGTAAATGCGAGATACCTGTCGCAACCAGACGGCCAGGCGAAGCTAGAGCTTCAGACGAATTACGAAGGTCATTCTTTATGTTTGAATTTCTTCAATCGAAGTACGCTAAGTCTGTTCCACTGCCTCGCAACTTTTTCTTTTGCTTTATTGAAAAGAAATAAAATGATTCTTCAAAAGGAAACTTGATTCTTCAATAGCAAACTTGATTCTTCAATAGCAAACATGATTCTTCAATAGGAAATTTGATTCTTCAATAGCAAACTTGATTTTTCAATAGGAAACTTGATTCTTCAAAAGGAAACTTGATTCTTCAATAGCAAACTTGATTCTTCAATGGCAAACTTGATTCTTCAATGGCAAACTTGATTCTTCAAAAGGAAACTTGATTCTTCAATAGCAACCATGATTCTTCAATAGGAAACTTGATTCTTCAAAAGGAAACTTGATTCTTCAATAGCAACCATGATTCTTCAATAGGAAACTTGATTCTTCAATAGCAACCATGATTCTTCAATAGGAAACTTGATTCTTTAATAGCAAACATGAAGATCGTAACATGCGGCGCGTATCTTAGTGTGACCCAGTTAGTGCCGTGTGGAAACCGCCTTCATACCAGAATCCCGTGCTCGTGGACAGAGAGCCAACAGTACTAACAAGTGGACTTGGAAATCGAACCATGCACAGAATATATAGGACACAGGATGCATGAAATATAAAACTTTATTAACCCCCACGGACAATCACGTTCAATTGCTTGGTTGAGCAATACAAACAAAATAATTGTGAGATTTTTGTACATGAACAGATTAAAAAAACTTACCGCGTTTTTTTGGATAGTATATCAATAAATAAATGCTATGTAAAAATATCCCGCACAATAGTATAATATCGCAGCTAACATCAGACCAAAGTAGACAACAACAACAACAACAACAACAACAACAACAACAACAACAACAACAACAACAACAACAACAACAACAGTAATTGCGTGTAAAAAATAAGAACCCACAACACATTCGATTTTCTCTATAATTTATTGAAGCATGTTAATATGTTTTTGTCTATTGTTTATTTACAATCTTTCTAATGTTGTCAAGATAAATAAACAATCTATAACAAACCATCAGCGTTACAATAGTGTACAATTTATAAAAGATTGCAATATAATCATTATTCACAAAACTAATACATGCGGCAAAATATACAGCATCCACGCTCGACAACAAATACATGTATTACAAACAACTGCACTAAGAACCATTCTCTATGCTTGTGTCTTCGTCAATGGAGCTAAAAGGATAAAAAAAAAAAAGAAAAGCGATTAGGAATTCACACAAACACCCATATAACTCTTCCCTATTAACGTGTATGCAAATAAAGATGTTTATGATTATTTTCTACATTATTCATGCTATTGTAAGAGTTACTGACTAAGTGGGGTCTGTTCATTTGTAAATGCGAGATACCTGTCGCAACCAGACGGCCAGGCGAAGCTAGAGCTTCAGACGAATTACGAAGGTCATTCTTTATGTTTGAATTTCTTCAATCGAAGTACGCTAAGTCTGTTCCACTGCCTCGCAACTTTTTCTTTTGCTTTATTGAAAAGAAATAAAATAGATCTAGAGTTTTAATCATCATTCCCTTTTCCTTTTTTGAAAAACATAATCTTGGTCTAGAAAAAAAAATCAACTTCTTCTTCTTCTTCTTCTTCTTCTTCTTCTTCTTCTTCTTCTTCTTCTTCTTCTTCTTCTTCTTCTTCTTCTTCTTCTTCTTCTTCTTCTTCTTCTTCTTCTTGTTCTTCTTCTTCAATAGCAAACATGAAGATCGTAACATGCGGCGCGTATCTTAGTGTGACCCAGTTAGTGCCGTGTGGAAACCGCCTTCATACCAGAATCCCGTGCTCGTGGACAGAGAGCCAACAGTACTAACAAGTGGACTTGGAAATCGAACCATGCACAGAATATATAGGACACAGGATGCATGAAATATAAAACTTTATTAACCCCCACGGACAATCACGTTCAATTGCTTGGTTGAGCAATACAAACAAAATAATTGTGAGATTTTTGTACATGAACAGATTAAAAAAACTTACCGCGTTTTTTTGGATAGTATATCAATAAATAAATGCTATGTAAAAATATCCCGCACAATAGTATAATATCGCAGCTAACATCAGACCAAAGTAGAGAAGAACATCTTTATTGTTGAAATGCCAAGCCGGGTATTAGAAGCCCTAATGATGTAAGTTAGCGCTCTCAAATTTCAAAAGTACAAGCAAATAAAACCTTGAGTCTGCCATCTTTAATACTTTTTTATCTGCACACTTATATTGATTCATCTACTGATTGGTAAAATAATTGACAATTAATCATGACAGGTCTGTGACAGATGAATCACAGAAGAAATGCCATTATATATATTTAAAAAAATGAGATAGAAATCTATGTACATTTATCACAAGTAGGGACCGTATTCAGCACGTGAGCGCTGAGGTGGATGAAACCAGATATGTATATATACAGTAAGCAACCTACCAGGAGTGGTAATGGTGGTAATGGTGGTAATGATGAATAGCAATTATAGTATGAAGCAAGATAATAATGGTAATGATAGTAGTAGTTATGATAACAGGAATGGTAATAATGGTTACGGTGAAAAGTAAGTATGTAACTACAATAGTCATGATGATGATTATGAAAAGTATTTATAGTAACAATAGTGTAAATACTTAGCATGGTGAAAAGTCAGTCGAGTATAAAGCATTGTAATAATAATAATACATGTACAGGTAAGCTTTGGTCAATTTATCACCAATCAAATACTTTTTATACTCCATAATTAGAGTTACCATTATATACAATGTGTATTGCACAAACCAATGTTATTAAAAGGTTAATAAATAAAGTTAAAAACTGTGAACAGCAATGTTTTAAGTATTCTAATTAATACAGCATGTAGTATTAGAAAATATTGAAATATTGTTGAAACATGTTGAAACATATTGGAAGATCGGATTGTGTTGAAAATGACGCTAAACATACTACTACTAGATCAAGTTTCGTTTTTATTATGTGATTCGCATGTGGAATAAAAAACTGAGCAAATAGAAAACCAAGTTTTGTTGGTGACATTATAATGTGTCTGACTGAAACAGGAGTCCTGGTTTCCACGCACTGTCTTACGAGTAGGGCAGCACGTGAAATTATTAGAGGTAAATCTTGGGACCCGTCACAGTATTGAATCTTTCTTAAGGAGCTACGAGGCGCAACCTATAAGAAGAAGGCTTGTGTCTCAATAAATATACTTTCTGTAGCAAACAAAGGTAGAGCTGCCAGCCACAGTCATCAGCTGAGCAGTACATTTTAGCTAAAAAAGCAGAAGGAAATGCGACCAAATACGTTTTGTTCAGGCGTATGACATGCAGCTCTGAACATGCAATATAAACTGTGTCGCCTGTCTTAATGGTGGCAGTCTTTTTTTCTCTGTGTTTTGATAATTGTCATGGTATTGATTGTTTTCCTGAACCAGTATTAATACAATGAAAATTATTTTGGGCAAAGCGGTGGAAGGGAAAATTGGGAAAATAGAGGGGTAGGTGTTTTGCGTCCAAACCAAGAAGAAAGAGCGATTGGGGGCAGTTGGACGTGGGGGAATTTTTTAAAAATGTGAATAGATTTCTTTGAAATTTTAACACAGTCCTATTAGAAAGTAAACAAATAGAAGAAATTAGGGATATAATAACTACCTACCAGACAATTTTGGTTTTAACGCCTTGCTGAGCAGACTACAAATTATGTTTTTTTCACACACGATGAGTTCAGTTGAGTTGTTTTAACGTCCAAATCAGGACTATCTTGGCTTTTTGAGAACGGGTCCCAAAACTGACTTCTCACAATTTTGTGTTTGTCACCACAGACAAGCAGGGCGGTGAGACCTGGACTCCTGTCTCATCCGGTCACATCATGCTGACAGAGAAACAGTCAGTTACAGGGGACGAAACTCGACAAATACATTTTAGATTGATCATGGGATTCGAAATGCGGACCCCTCGATCTGTAGACCAACGCTCTACCACTTGAGCCCGTTCGCCCCTGCTTTTCTTGCTATTTTTCGTACGGCCCGAATACCTTGAAGTTAATTATTAATAAGTAGGAGGGGATGATCTGATTATTGAAGGGAGACTCTGGAGATTGAGATCAATTGTGGCCTGGTGAATTTCGCTCTGTCCATGGCATACCGACCATGTCAGAGTCAGTTCGATAGAGAGAAACACACCAGGAGACAAAATCACTACGAACAGAATTATTACCAATAGGAAGGACAAGGGAGGAAAAAACTATACAGCCTCAATAACACAGATAAAGAGGGAAAGGCATGAATGACACATGAATGTCTGTATAATTCAGATGACAAAATAATAATAATCACAATGTGTGAGCCCAATAATGAATTAGTATTGCTTAATTTTATACAAAAACACAAGAAAAGACGCGTTTATAGTTTACCAGTTATAGAATATTAATGTGATTTTGTACAGGCATAATCTTAACCATACTCAGTATCAGTATAAAACAGTTATACAGAGAGAAGGCCAGAGAGAGAGGCAGAGAGAGAGAAAGAGAGAGAGACAGAGCGAGAGAGACAGAGAGGCAGAGACAGAGACAGAGAGAGAGACAGAGAGACAGAGAGAGAGAGAGAGAGAGAGAGAGAGAGAGAGAGAGAGAGAGAGAGAGAGAGAGACAGAGAGACAGAGAGACATAGACACAGACAGAGACAGAGAGAGAGATAGAGAGAGAGAGAAATCTTTATCAGCGCACGTCTAGAAATGAAACAAAATATGGAAGAGAAATACAAAAACGAATTAAAATGAATAAACCCCCATTTCATAATACAAATATGAGCAAATTTAATTATGACCGTAGCAAAGGTTCATTTCCTGCATTAAGACCTAAACGTCTGAATGGAAAACATTATACTATATTATACTTGACGCGCACATACCCCACATTTTACACTTCATGTTGAGGCTGATACAAAAATTAATAGAACTGATTTTTGAAACTCAGTGGTAAAATCCATAAAGTTATTTCAGCCAACTAATCTTTCCACAACTTTGATTTGAAAATGTCAATGCAGACATTTTAAAAGACAAATCTGTCGAAGTTTTTAAGTAGATGCCACAATGTTATCATTATTTTCTTCTTTGAAATATGACAATGAAGAAATAAAACTTGTACGTACTATGGGCGAGATAATATCTGTCACGTTGAAACAGGTTCACACCATTATAAACATGATTTATCAGTCTTCAGTCACGGCATAATCTCCTTAACCACATTCCATTATTCCAGTAATAATTTAATACAATAAAACAAAACGAAAAGAAAAACATAAAGAAATAACATGTGTCCTCTTCAAGAAACTGAGATGAATAAAATAATGTTAAGATGACGTGCAGCTTTATAGAACTCTTTGTGGCGATATCATTCTTTATTTATTCATAATTTATAATTACAGAGAAAGTCTTATCTGTCACGTAATCGAATGCGCCTCTGTAAACAAGTGTGAGGATTCCAATTACTGTAAGTGATCACGATCGTGAAATGGTCTCTACCATAACAGAGAAAAACTACTTTCTTTTGACCTTTTTATTTTTAGATTCTAAAAAAGTACCTCTGGTTCCAGAAATAACAGCATTATATATTATAAACATCTTAAAATGCAACTGATGTTTTTTAACGCATTATAAATACGTTTTAAGCAATACGTCCAATGATAATTACCGTCTGTACCTGATACCTCATAATGTCACATGGCCTGAACCATCACACCCACGACTCTGCTGTTAATGATTTTAATTACCGTGGGTACTTGATACCATTATAAACCATGGCCTGAACCATCACAAGTAGGCCTCTGGGCAGTCCTCTCCGTCTCCTACTGCCGGCGTCCTCATTGCTTCCCCGTTCCCTCTGACAAGGTCAGGGTCATCCTCGTCCACGGCCCCATGATTCCTGGGGGCGGGGTCCTTCCGGTTGAGCTTGATGGCCTCGGTCTTGGGCGACTTGCCGGGCTTCCTGGAAAAGCTGCAGAAGATCTTCAGGAACGTCTTCCGGAACAGCACGCTCATGCTTATATAGAGCAGGAAGTTGACTGCAGAGTTCACGGCCAGGAGGGAGTCGGTGATCTCACGGATGCCCTTCACCAAGAAATCCTCCTCCACGTAGCCCTTACCGAAGAAGGTCGACATAATGGCGTCCGGCGTGATGCAGCCCAGGAACATAAACACGACCACTATTAGCATCAGGGTTATTCGGTTCCGTGAGTTGAGTTTCTTCCCCTTGACGCGCTCTTTCCTCAGTTCATTGATGATGCGCACGTTGAGGTAGACGAGGATAAAAACGGGAACGATGCCTCGGAGAGAGTTCTGCACCCAGGAGTAAGGCACCATGAACGCATCATTGCGGCCCAGCGCCGTCTGCACGACGCTGACGCACGTCTTGTTGAGGACCTGGTCGTGTACGGTGCGCATCTCGTACCGTAACGCTGACGGCACGGCTAGCACGCTCATGAGCACGAAGACGCAGGTGCAGACGTTTCTGGCGCGGCGGATGGTGCAGAGCTGTTTGGCGCGCGACGGGTGACACACGGAGATGTACCTCTCCACGGCGACTGACACGGTAAGCCAGGCCGTGACACACACGGACATGTTGAAGACGTAGTGCGCCACCGGGTAGACGAAGGACATCATGCGCTCGCCCAGAGCGGGGTCCGTCAGGGCGATGGCCACGATGACGAAGTACAGCAGGTCGTTCAGCAGCTTGATGAAGTCAGACACGGCCAGGGAGGAGAAGTACACGTTGGTGGAAGTGCGCATGTCTCTGTGGTTTAGAACCACCAGCGCCAGCAGGTTTCCGGTAAGGCCGACGATGCACATGATGGGGTAGACGATGAGTCCACACACCATCTGGGTCGTCTCGTAGAACTGCCGGTACTCCTGGGACTCGTTCTTGGCGCACGAGAACTCACCGGACCTGAGGCTGTCCCAGTGTTCGCCTGGCTCTGACGGCTCCAGGTCAGACATATTGCTGAAGAGCATCATCGGGGTGGCGTCTGCAATCATGTAGGTCGTCATGGTTACAGCACTAATATGTACTCTTCTGGCAAAGAGTGCTTTATTTATCCCAATAATTCATCGGTTTTTTGTTTACAGTGTATGGTTATGATTGTTATGTCCAACAAACATACATTGTTGTTCAGAGTGACGCCAAAAGGACTATTTTAAGTCCATGTCAGTGAATTTTAAATCATTGTGCTTCGTAGTCTCCGCGATCTTGAGTTAACGTGTAGTTTTTCCCACATATGGCATTTTTGTCCAATCTGAAATTAGAAGGTAAAATAATTTTTGGCATCAAAACAAAAAAGGTACTTAATGAAATGTGTATTGAACTATTGAAAGGGAAAGTATTTTACATCTACTGTTTCACTATGACGTATAAATATAGAATACAATGTTACCCCAGGAGTATGCAATTTCTCAATATAAAACTTGGATAACAATTGAGATTTTTATTGAAATTATGTTCAGTATAAAAAACAGTCAAAAATTCTGTTCACACACCACAACATGATTTTAGTGCATGTTATGACTATTTTAATCTTCGGTGAAAAGATTGGACGTATAGGAGACTTATACCCATGTATCTGTGTATTTTTTTTCCTTCTCCTACTACCTCTACACCCACCTACCCCGGACACACACACACACACACACACACATACACAAAACATATTAACAGCAACAACAAAAGATAAAAAATCATAAAAAGCATAGCACGCTCTTCACTTGTATATCTTACTGTCCCCCACCTCGATGATCTAATTCTCTTATATCTGTTTGTTTACCTTTGTTTATATCTCTGTCAATGTATTCGTTTCTTTATCTTCGACTCCTAGTCTGCCTCTCTGTCTCTGTGTCACTATGTCTTCGTCTGTCTGTCTGGCTGGCTGTCTGACTGGCTGTCTCTCTCACTCTCCCCCCTCTCTCTCTCTCTCTCTCTCTCTCTCTCTCTCTCTCTCTGTGTCTCTGTCTCGCACATACACACCCAGGCACATAAACTGCCTGTATTTGTACTTTTACCTATAGTGTATCACCATTTTCTTATACATTTTTTTAAACTCACATTTGCGTTCTTGTTACTTTAATCTGTCACAGTAAATAATCTACTCTTATGTTTGGAAATCAAAATGTTTGAATTAACCACTTCTTATCTTCAAACAGCAGCAGCAGCAACAACAACAACAATAATAACAGTAACACCAACAGCAATAAACAACAACAACAACAACAACAACAACAACAACAACAACATCAAAAACAAAATTTCTTGGCTTACTTTTACTCAATCTCGTAGACATAAATTGGGCTGTCAATAAAACAAACAAACCAAGTCAAATATCACTTATTGGCCCGAAAACAAACATCGGGAAAATAATTATAATTCTTACGTAAACTCTCTCTCTCTCTCTCTCTCTCTCTCTCTCTCTCTCTCTCTCTCTCTCTCTCTCTCCCTCTCTCTCCCTCTCCCTCTCTCACTCTCTTTGTTTCCATATTATGCTGTGACCGAGTGAATGCTTCTTTATCATCATTATTATAAACCAGGTAATGCATATTATTATGACAAAAACGTTTTGTCTGAAAAGCTCCAAGTCTGTTAAAACTAATATTATAACTATTCTTATCTAAAACATCTTAACGATCTGTCTCAATTCTAGAGATAAGATTTCTTGGAGCATTTTCTCTCCCTGACACTCAATTCTGTTAGCTCGCAAATGCCGCTCTTCATTTATGTCTTCACTAGACAACAATCTTTGTCATTCGAATCATATCAAGTTTTGCCCAGAAATAAAGCCAACCGCCAGCTTCGGTGCATTGTGTTATCAGAGGAATGCGATTAGGAGAATAACCAGTTCGAAGATATAGTTTCGCAGCATGTTTTGTTGTTCGAAAACACCTAAAAGCTTGCCTCATTACTTCTACATTGTTTGACATGCGCATGTTGATGGGTTTATGATATATCTATGGAAACCGAGACGGTATAGAACATAGAGTTCGAATGTACGTAGTTATCTTGCAGGTATTCCAAAAAAAAAAACCACAAAAAAACAACAACAACCGCCAAACCCACACACATACAAAGGGAAAAAAATTAACAGAAAGAAAAATATCGTTTAAGGAGATTTAAGGGCGGTCTAGAATACATAGAATATTTATGTATGTAAAAAAAAAACTGGATTTGTTTGACATGGAGGTTTTGTTTTTAGGTGTGAGAATGCAATAAACAATGTTTGTTACTGCTATCTGAATCTGGCACAAACAAACATGTGGTGCCTTCCGCTCAGATCACAACCCCCCAACCGTGCATTGATTTCTTGTTGTGTACCTGGTTAACTCCAAGGAAAAAAAATGAAAAGACAAAACCCCAGAACAAACAAACAAACCCCCTGTTGCGAATGCCATATGTATGGTCTTAAGAACATCACATTGTGATTATTTTGATATACAACACATACAAAACAATCGGCCTGGCGCTTTATATTGATGCCAATGTAGGAAAAATAGAAAAAAAATACCCTCCTTCGTTCTAAAAGCCTCCGTGAGAACTTGGATTAAGCATGCGGGCTTTAAGAGTTAAGAGTTAAGAATATATATATATACACTTATACACATGTATATTGATTAATAATATGTTCTTTGATAGCTAATCCAGTGTTTTGTATTGTAAGCTACGTCTCTTTCTACCCATGAAATCATAATTTACTACTCCTTCATTGGCTAAAAAATGGCTTAAATAGTCATGTCTGTTTTTTTTTGTCTGTCTTAAATATTTGCCTAGATATATGGTTTTTCTTTTTTTTTTTTCATTACGTGTTGGTTTTAATACATAATTATATACAATGACAATATGTATACTGTGAGCTGCTTTGTCCTCATGTGAAATAGCTTTGTTGTGTAAAACGAATAAAAAGGAACGTTCTAAAAAAAAAAAGAAGAGTTAAGAGTTAAGACTTGAGAGTTGAGAGTAAAGAATTAAGAGTTAAGAGTTAAGAGTTAAGAGTTAAGAGTTGAGAGTTATGAGTTGAGGGTTAAGAGTTAAGAGTTAAGAGTTGAGAGTTAAGAGTTAAGAGTTAAGAGTTGAGGGTTAAGAGTTGAGGGTTAAGAGTTCAGAGTTAAAAGAGTTAAGAGTTAAGAGTTAAGAGTCAAGAGTTAAGAGTTAAGAGTTAAGGGTTAAGAGTTAAGAGTTAAGAGTTGAGAGTTAAGAGTTAAGAGTTAAGAGTTAAGAGTTAAGAGTTCAGAGTTGAGATTTAAGAGTTAAGAGTTGAGAGTTAAGAGTAAAGAGTTAAGAGTTGAGAGTTAAGAGTTAAGAGTTAAGAGTTAAGAGTTGAAAGTTAAGAGTTAAGAGTTGAAAGTTAAGAGTTAAGAGTTACGAGTTAAGAGTTTAGAGTTAAGAGTTAAGAGTTGAAAGTTAAGATTTAAGAGTTAAGAGTTAAAAGTTAAGAGTTAAAAGTTAAGAGATAAGAGTTAAGAGATAAGAGTTAAGAGTTAAGAGTTGAGAGTTGAGAGTTGAGTTAAAAGTTGAGAGTTGAGGGTTAAGAGTTGAGAGTTAAGAGTTAAGAACTAAGAGTTAAAAAGGCCTACGGCGAGTTGGAGGCTGCCGTGATTTTGTACTTACGTGATCCTATTTCCGACTTTTTTTGCCACCTTCCTACATGCGTGCAAGTGAATGTTTGTTCGTTAAATGTGATTTATGAATTGATAAAAAAAACAACAGAATAACCAACGTAAAAAGCGTTTTTTATTGGCGTGGTTTTTGGTCGCTATTGTTTCCTTAGGTTAAGAACTTTGGACTTTCTCCCCACAGGATGCTCACCCTTAATGCGCCGTCTCTAACTTCTGGGGCATTGTTTCTACCAGACAGAACATGTTTGTCAAATACGTGGCATAGCCGCGTTTGCCAAGAGCGTCAAAACAAATTGTTTTCTTGCCCCAGACCTGCACAATGCAACGAAGCCGTCTATAATTTAATATCACTGCTTGTAGCCTTGTTGTGAGTTGGAACACACACGATGTTTCAGCCAAGTGTTTGACAGGGGCATGTCATGGGTCTATTATGGCAGTGGAAATGAAGAAGATTTTGCAAGTCCTAGTGATCAACCAGTAGAAACTGAGTGACAGAAGAAAATGTGTACTTGTTAGTAGGTAGCTGTTTTAGAAAATGAGATAAATCAAATGTTAGCTTACCCATTACCCATCGGAGCCACAGTTTTGGGGACAGGTTTTGTTTGTGTGTGTGTATGTGTGTGTGTGTGGGGGGGTGCAGGTGAAAGGGTTAAACTGTACGGAGTCAAACCGCATACATGTTAGCGGTGGTTGTAGATCTATTGACAGATAAAAAGATGAAGTTTTCAATTCTGCAAAAAAAAAATGTATTTTTTCTGTAATGGTTTGAATTATATAAGTTTCGGGGAAATCATCTAAGGAGTCTGATTTCATGCGCTTTGCAGCCAAAACGCCGCGTCTCCGTTGAGTTTAGACGCCATGTGTAAATTATCCTTTTCTAAGAGGAACTAGAATTTGTTGACCCCTGCGTGACGGAGATATTGCCACTCGCCATGACGGGCCTTACTCTGGTTAACCCATGACGGAGGCATTTCGGTAAAATTATAGTCGTTGCGAGTAAAACGCTTGTAGCCTTCAGAAAATTGTCTTACACACCTTCATGATACACCAATGGAAGTCTAATACAATTTTTTTCCAATGGTATACAATTCAACAGGATTAAAAGAAAAGAGGATAGAGAAATAATAAAAATCAACAGAAAGTAGGAAGAAAAAAATAGTTGAACATGACTTGCAGTTTATGAACAAGAAACAATTGAAGAGTAGTGCGATTCGAACATTTTCAAAATCGCTGAATTCACAACGCTATCTGTTTTTTTTTTCCATTGCTTTGTATTCAGTGCCTTCTTTACGCAGTCAAAAACACGACGTATATATACGTCCGAGCGTCATGGGGAATGGTGAAATGGGGGGCTTTGAGGACGTACAATTTACTTGGGCTAGTAAGGCATCTTGGAACGAAAAATAAAACGTACGGTGTAAATTATATATCACGAAGGAATTAAGGAACATTTCAAGGAAAAAACACGGAAAAGAATACCACACTTATCTATGTGACCTTTCCAGATTTCTCCACTATCTTAAAATCACTAGCGATCCATGAAATAGATTCAACTTTCTTAAATGATATATCCATGCTCCATTTTGTTATATGGTAGCTCTTTCTGTTTAGAACGCTAAAAAAATAAAAGTGTTCATAATTACATCACTAATTGAAACGATTTTTGCGTTTGAAATCTTTTCCTCACCGAAAAGAAAACAAAACCGTTTATATTTCAAGAAAACTGAACTCTTTAGTCCAAATTACTGGTATTGACACAAGCATACCGTCAGGTTGTTTTTAGTTCTCGGTTTTATACTCGAACTTGATCTTCGCTCCCAGAAAGTGTAAAAGTCTCACTCTACTCCTTGTGAACCTAAATCGATTACCCTTAAGAGCTGGGACCTCTAATAAAAGCTCGTCGATTATTTAACATCGCTGCCGCCCTCCTCGGAACCATTCCTACATAAGGTTATGTGAAGCTTTTCACCGCTGGCCCACAGTTACACCGGGCGACTGTCAATATTGACCGCCCCCTGTCCAATTACGGTTCCATAATCGATCCGCGATACATGTCTGGGCAGAGATTACGATTCTTAAGTTCTACAGGGGGAGGGGTGGGGGTAGTCTGGTGGTAGAACATCAGCTTCTGACGCAGGCGGTGCACTGGTCAAACCGCGCTCTGGCGACTTTGCCCCGAACTGGTTGGGTCCGCGACGGTCCAAGGTGACAAGCTAAGACAGTCATGGTATCCCCAAACTGTCTCTGTGTGGCAGCAAATGGAGTTGTCAGATATTGACCCTGCAGCCCGTCGCAAGTCTTCTTATTTTTAATATCTTAAGAAGAGCCGTGATCTAACCACAGCGCTGTACTTCGGACTCCAGATCTTTATTTTTAAAATCGCATTCGCTAAGGCGGTTTTGATTGTGTGTCTTGGGGCATGTCCACAATATAGCCTATATAGTGCTCACATTGGACGCTAAGCAAGAACAAACAGAGCAAACTTGGGTTCTACGCAGCAAGTACAAGTATCACACAGACCAAGTCGCCCGGAAAGGGGGGGGGGAGGCATGGGGTAAAACATCGGCTTCCCACGCAAGAGGTCCGTTGTTCGAGCCCCTCCCTCCCTAACTGGTTGAGTTGGCGTCAGTATTATGTGACGGGGCTAAGACAGAGTCGTGGTATCCCCGCACTGTCTCTGTGTGGCAGCACGTAAAAGTTGTCAGAGATTGGTATTGGGGCCCGCCCACAAAATAGTGTATAAAGTACTGACGTTGGACGCTAAGCAACAACAAACAAACAAAACAAACTTGGGTTCTACGCAGCAAGTACAAGAATGAAGTAAACCCAGTCGCCCAACCTCCCATGTTTTAAAATGACTTAGTCTAGAGATTAGTCCGGAACAGGCGAAGTTATGTCCTAGTTTAATGTCTCCTAGCTTTTTATAAGGTCCTTTACGGCGACTGGACGCAAATTGGGAATTCCGCGAAAAAAGGATTGTAACTTGATGTACAAGGAATAGGGTTTGTATTTTTTTTCATGCGCGTCGAACTTTTTACTATGTATCGGGGAAAATATCAATCGTGATCGCATTCTAAACTTGTTGTCATGGAAAAGGAAAAACTGTCTTGTCTTAAAGTGTAGGTTTTTTGGATGAATTTTTATCGTGTACTTTTTATCTGCTCCTAAATATTTTACAATGGATCAAGTGATTGGCACCGCAGTTTTAAAATGATCTGTCTCAATTTTAAACTTCGAAAGATTCATTGTCTTATAGAAATTATTATGATACATGTAAGGCACAGGCGATGTTACATTGTAAAAAACTATTATGTGAAAACACCTAGATAAACAAGACATAATAATAGTAGTAGTAGTTGTAGAAGTAATAATAATAATAGTAGTCGTGGTAGTAGTAGTAGTAGTAGTAGTAGTAGTAGTAGTAGTAGTAGTAGTAGTAGTAGTAGTAGTAGTAGTAGTAGTAGTAGTAGTAGTAGTAGTAGTAGTAGTCATAGTAGTAGTAGTGTTAAGGATGTAGTTATAGTATTAGTTATAATGGTAATCGTCAACGTTGTCGTAATAGCAGCATTGCAGCGGCAGCAGCAAGGGTTTATATCATTAGCTAAATCAATTTGTGTATTGTTTAACATTATGTGTACATTCTGTACAAGCTAAATTCACGTCAAGTCAAGAACACAACCCAGTCATTACGCTGCCGGAGTTTCACCATCGGACATGTGGAACTTCTAATCTATTCTTTAGGACAAACTAATGGATATTTAGATCGTAAATTTTGTTCCCCCTACCAGCCCAAGAGCCTAACAACGTAAACTGCTTCATAATTATGTGCCTAATATTGTTATGTTTATAGCCCACTTTGTTTCTAAATCGAGGCCTCCATAGGAACAGGCCAAGTCACCGAAATGATTGCAGTACAAGAGTTAGTTCAGATTGATACTCAGAAGTTTTTGTTCAGGCCAATCAGCCTACACTGCAACAATGAGATAATGATCTAACTGCTTCTATCAATATCCCATGGTATAATTCACTTGCTCTCCAAATGCAATTGTTAGTGTACCTTGCCTGCTATTTTTGGAAGCTTCAGATGCAGTAAATCTCGGGTTAAGTTGAGCTTGGTTAACGTCCAACTTTAGCAATATATAAGCAATATTGTTGATGGTCCTCAAGACTGACGTCTGACAATAATTATTTTTGTGCCGCTACAAAGGAGAGACCTAGACTTCTGTCTTAGTTGGTCACACTATACTGACACCAACCCAACTAGTTACAGGGGACAAAACGTACAAATAAATTGTTGATCAATTGTGGGATTTCAACCGCGGACCGTCCGATCTGCAGACTGAGCCAGTTTGCCCCAAGTCAGTCGCGGAAACCAGTCTTTTAAAAAACAATTCCTAAAAAATCTAGTCCATGTTATTTCTGTTCTTGTAGAAAGAGTAATTTCTCTCCAACACAACGACCCCCACCCTCTGCTATTAGAGATTCGAACTCCAATACTCTGACATAACTGAGTCTCGGACAGCGCCCCGCTGACTCTTCAACCAAGAGTACTAGTGTTACTCACTTGATAAAGTTTATTAACAACGCATTACTAGTCTTAAATACAAAGAGTCGTTTTTGATTAGTCCCTGGCTCTTAGACTGTAAATCATAAGAAATATACATAATGGGGCATTCGTAGAAAAGAGGAAAAAAATGAAATTGTATAATTATATATGTGTATTGTAATACGCATCCATAGAAAGAGGAATTACTTAGGAATATATAATGCATTTAATAGGCATCCCATGATAATAGGTAATTTCCGGGCTCACTGTGTGTGACATAATTATACAGCTAAATAGATTTCCCCCGTCCTTTTCGGTATCCACCATTTACATTGATATTCATCTCATTATGTCTAACTTGCATCTCAAAAGCTCCCCTGCGCCTGTTATACGCAAAGCATCAGGAAAAGATTGGACCTTGGACTGGATGTACACGTTGCTCTTTTATTTACACAAAATACAATGTTGTTGATTGTTTGGGGCTTAAAGAAACTAGGCAGTCGAGTGGGATCTCTGAGAAGGATATGCATTCAATACCGTCATCTTGTTTATGACTGATAGTTAGGGCAGAGCGCTCTAAGACATAAAATATAGCTGACATGGACTGGGCTCGAACCCGGACCTACCCCGCCTTGCCAAAACAAGGACATCTGCAGTAATTTCTAAGATATCTTAGAACCAAGAACCCCAACAAAATGACAAACAACAACAACAACACAAACAAAAACAAACAAGTACTGCAAGACCAAGAGAAAACAACAACAATAAAGATTACTATTCTGCTGATCATTTTTTCACGAATAACATTAATTTATTTGGCTATGGTTATTCTCCCACACACGTAAAATCATTGGGCAAAAAGACGGAATGTCTTGAAACAAACCCAAAAGGTATCAGGCTTGTTAGGTTTGTATTAAAAACAAAACAGAAAAACAATACGCAAGCTTGTGATTTATCTTAAATTCCGCCGAAAAGACTGACGCAAACCATTATCTCATTAAATATTGAAGGCATTAGTTCAGTAGGAGAGAGATAGGGGGAGGTGGAGGGAGAATGAAATAGAGACAGAGAGATAGAGATAGTGAGACTGAAATAGCGGGAGATATACAGACACACAGGCAGATTGAGACAAAGATAGATAAATATATAGATATAGACGGATAGAGAGAAAGCGATTGAGGAGGAGAGAGAAGAGAGATTGATAGAGAGATAAAGGGAGAGTTAGAGAAAGAATAAACAAACAGATACACAGAATAAGGGACACATACAGACAGTGTAGTAGTAGTAGTAGTTATAGTAGTATTCGTCAACGTGGTCATAATAGCAGTATTGTAGCGGCAGCAGCAAGGATTTATACCATTAGCTAAATCAATTTGTGTATTATCTAATATTATGTGTATATTCTGCACAGGCTAAAATCACGTCAAGTCAAGAGCACAACCCGATCATTACGTTGCCGCTGTTTCATCATCGGGAATGTATAACTAAGTTACAGTCTAGGCTGCCCAGAACAAATAATTATTCAAAGTCACCAAATTGACTGGGGTAAAGGCATATTTGTATAACAAGTGTAATCTCTTTGAAAAAAACTTCTTATCTATTATTTAGGACAAACTAATGGATATTGAGATAGTCAGTTTTGTTCAGCCTACTAGCCCAACAGCCTAACAACGTAAACTGTTTCATAATTATTTGACTAATATTGTAATGTTTATAGCCCACTTTGTTTCTAAATCGAGGCCTCCATAAAAACAGGCTAAGTCACCGAAATGATCGCAGTACAATAGTTAGTTCTGATTGATACTCAAATGTTTTTGTTCAGACCAATCAGAAACAATGAGAAAATTATCTAACCGCTCCTATTAATACTATTATGGTATAATTCACGTGCACTCCAAATGCTACTTTGTCTGCTATATTTGGAAGCTTCACATACAGTCGATCTTGGATTGAGTTGAGTTGGTTTAACGTCCAACTTCAGCACTATATAGTCAAACTTGTGAACGGACCTCAAGACTGACGTGTGACAATAATTAATTATGTGTCGCCACACACGAGATACCTGGACTCCTGTCTCAGCTGGTCACACTATACTGACATGGACCCAACCAGTTACAGGGTACGAAATCGGACGAAGAAATTTTTGACCAATCGTGGGATTTGAACCGCAAACCTCCCGATTTGCATACCAACGCTCCATCACTTATGCCAGTTCGCCCCCAGTCAGTCCCGGTAACCAGTCTTTAAAAATAAATGCCAAAAAAATCTACTCCATATTACTTCTGTTCTTGTAGAAAGAGTAATTCCTCTCCAACACAACAACCCCCACCCTCTACTATTAGATTCGAACTCTCTGCCATAACTGAGTCTCGGACGGCGCGCTGCTAACTCATCACTTAAGAGTCGTAGTGTTACTCACTTGATAAAGTTTATTCATTAACAATGCTTTCCTAGTCTTAAATATAAAGAGTCGTTTTTGATTAGTCCAAGGCTCTTAGAAAGGCTGTAAATGATAGGAAATATACATAATGGGGCATTCGTTGGAAAAAGAACAATAAACACAAAAAAATACGAAAATAATTTGTATAATTATATATGTGTATTGTAATACGCATCCATAGGAAGAGGAATTACTTAGGAATACATAATACATTTTTAGGCATCCCATGATAATAAGTAATTTCCGCGCTCGCTGTGTGTGATATAATTATCCAGCTAAATAGATTTCCCCCCTCCTTTTCGATATCCAAGATTAACATTGATATTCATCTCATTATGTCTAACTTGCATCTCAAAAAAGCTCCCCTGCGCCTGCTGTAAGCAGAGCATCAGGAAAAGATTGGACCTTGGATCCTGGATGTACACGATGCTCTTTTATTTACACAAAATACAATGTTATTAGTTGTTTATGGCCTAAAGAAACTAGGCAGTCGTGGGGAATCTGAGAAGTAGATGCATTCAATACCGTCATCTTGTTTATGACTCACAATTAGGGCAGAGCGCTCAAAGACAAGACAATACAACTGACTTGGACTGGGCTCGAACCCGGACTCACACCGCCTTGCCAAATTAAGGTCATGTACGGTCACTTCTAAAATATCTTAGAACAAAGAACCCCAACAAAATGACAAACAACAACAACAACAACACCGACACTTACAAAAACGAAAAGATACCGCAAGAGCAAGAGAAAACAACAACAATAAAGATTACTATTCTGCTAATCATTTTTTCAAGAATAACATTTCTTTGACTATGGTTATTCTCCCACACACGTAAAATCATTGGGCAAAAAGACGGAATGTCTTGTAACAAACCCAAAAGGCTTCAGACTTGTTAGGTTTGTATTAAAAACAAAACAAAACAGCAAAACAAAAACAATACGCAAGCTTGTGATTTACCTTAAATTCCATCGAAAAGACTGACGCAAACCATTATCTCATTAAATATTGAAGGCTTTGGTTCAGTACGAGACAGATAGGGGAAGATGGAGGGAGAGTGAAATAGAGACAGAGAGATAGAGGGAGAGTGTAGTAGTGACAGAGAGATAGAGATAGAGTGAAAGATAGAGGGAGACAAATACACAGACACAGACAGACAGAGAGCCAGATAGACAGACACACATACACACAAACAGAGAAATATCCAGACAGAGAGAAAGAGAGAAAGATAGATAAATAGAGAGATATAGGCGGATAGAGAGAAAGCGATTGAGGAGGAGAGAGAATAGAGATTGCTAGAGAGATAAAGGGACAGATGGAGAAATGATAGACAACAAAAAAAAAAAAAAACAGAATAAGGGACACAGACAGACAGACAGAAAGACAGACTGATAAACAGAAGCAGAGAGACTAAAAGTAAAATAAACTGATACTAACAGAGAGACAGAGAGAGCCAGATAAACAAAGACGGAGACACAGAGACAGCTAAAAAAATACAAAGACAGACGCAGACAGATATGAACACAAACGAGAGAAACATTCAAATATGTTGATGAAATTCATTCAAAGTTGTCAATAACAACATCATTCACTAGGCCAGGGACTTAGCGACTGATCAAAGAACAGAACAAAAACAAACAAAAACAAAAACAACAACATATTAAATAGCTTAGTCCATCATCCAGAATGAAAAAAGAACCCCCACAAAACCCCCGTGTGTGAGCGTTGTGGAAGGTGCAAAGATTAACCATTAAATAAAAATGGCATAGATGTAAAAGAAGTTGAAAAAGAAACGGTATAGTAGTATCTATTATTATTATAACAACAACAACAACAACAACAACAACAACAACAACACCAGCAGCAGGAGAATTTTCTTTTTTCCTTAATTTTAAATAGATTTAGTATCTGTAATGTTTTATAATTATGATTTCTATTCTGTTATTTCCATTCTTGTTGTTGTTTTAATTGTTGATGATTCTTTTTTTCAAACAGTGTCAGGTTAAAACAACAAGCGAACTAAAAATAAAAATATTAGTTAAAGTATCCGCGAGTTGACATATCCAATACTAGTTAAAACAAATAGTTACTATTAACAGTGATTTCGACCCCTGCAGACGACTAAAGTACTTTTTGCGAGAATCCTGTGTGTGACCTGAGCCTTATTTGGATGCCTCCTTTTACCATTAATTCTCCCACGAGAATTTCTCAAACAGACAACAGTTATGGGACGTGACAAGATAATCTCCCCTGTCGACAAGACGTCCCTACTACGTGTGTTGGACGGATCACATGAAGGTTTACAAGACTCGACCCTAATCCCAGGCCCAGGTCGGCATGGAAGGAGGGGGGAGGGTCTACAGTGAGAAACATTTTAAGATAACGTTGACCAATTTTCTTGCTCGTCTTCATCTTCTCGTTATTTTTCTTCAGGTGCGAGATGTTGTTGAGTTGGTTTAACGTTCAACAGCAGCACTATATAGGCTATATTGTGGACGGGCCCCAAGACGGTCGTCTGACAATTTCATGTGCTGCCACACTCGAGACAGGGCGGGGATACCATGACTCCTGTCTCAGCCGATCACATTATACTGACACCGGTGCGAGAAGTACCATGGCCTTCCATCCCTGTCTGGTGTTGGTTCTCCTGCTGATTCCACTGTTGGAGGATTCTCTACGCTTTGCGAGTATGCACTGGCAAAAAGCTTCCAGAATGTTCAGAAATAGCCAAGGATGGGTAGAGAAAGCATGCCATTTCACGTCGACCTAAACAGAGATCAATAATTGTGATAAGAAAAGTCGAGAAAAACTTCGAAATAACTACATGTTATCAATATACTATCTTGAAGTAAACTATCCATGTTGCTAATCCCCGAAACAAAGATGATCTTCAGTGCACGATACAGGAGAAAAGACAGACAGAAAAAGAAATGGGAAGGCATCATAGCAGAACGCACAGCTTTGAAACTGGGTGAAGCCCTTAGAAAGGCCGAAAACAGAGATGGAGAAAGTGGTTGCCCGATCTTCTTTAGTGCCCCATCTAGACTGAGGGATAGGTGAAGTGAATTCTATAATTGGTACGTTAGGTGTCGAAAACTCGGAAAAATCAAGATGCCCCATGATATTTTTCCAGAAAGACAAACACTTATTTTCCAGAATCAAAATTGCAGTTAAGAAACAAAAAGAACCAACGCTTAAAATTATAAAGTCTTTGCAAAACAACAACAACAACAACAAACAGAAAACAAAAACAAACAAAAAACCCCAATAAAAAACATCAAAAACTGTTTGGATGCTATAGATAGAACACTGTAAGTTCTTCATTATTCACAGAAACAAAACCAGTTCACAGGGTAAAATTCACACAACCCAAATTCGATACACTAGCGATGCCAACACCGAAAAAAATCTAAACTCTTAAAAAACACAAAACCGACAGTTGACAAACCAGAAATACCAGCACTGAAAAATCTTAACTTTCTCCAGAACAATACTCACAGTTGACACACTAGATATACAGTCACGGTAATTTCTTAACTCTTCCCCAGGCACAAAACAAAGTTAGCTTACTAGAAACATCAGACACTAAACTCACAGTTGACATAATTATTTGATATACACTCACGTTAAACTCACTTTTTTCCAGACATTAAACCCACAGCTGACCGACTAGAAATACCATAGCTTTAAACTTTTAATGGGGTAAGCGATGCTTGATCATTATAATCTACCATAGTACCAAGAGAATCCAATGGTAGCATCTCCCACCCCAGTGAGTAAAAACATTGATCTCATGCTTTTGCTCACGGGGCTGTATCTAACACGACGACCCAATTTACTTAACGGGAAATTCTTTATGTCCGCTCACATTCGATTTTCGGCTGTTCACCCCTAGAGCAAAGACCACGAGCGAGGTAAATGCAAAACAAAAACATGATAAAAGCATAAAGAAAAACGTCATTATCCAATAAGTATTCAAGAAAAAATGAGAGAGAGAGAGAGTGGCATTGATGTGCCCCTATCCTGCTAAAAGCATTCTCCGCCAACTCTCTCTCTCTATCTCCCTATTTATCTCCCTCCTCTCTCTCCCTTAAACTATCCCCTCTCTTTCTTTTACTCTCTATCTGTCTATCCCTTTCTCTCTTTCTCTCCCTCTCATCTCCTTGCTCTCTCTACCTGCAACCATCCCTCTAACTCTATCTCTTTGTACTTGCCCCCTTCCCTCTCTCACCTTTTCTGGAGAACGCGGTAGTCCCAGGTAGAACATCTACTTCCCACGCGGGAGGTCCATGGTTCGAGTCCTGGTGATTTCGCTCCAAACTGGTTGGATCGGTGTCAGTTTAATGTGACCGGCTGAGATATGATTCATGGTGTCCCCGACATTATTATCTAGAGTGCGGCAGGGCATACAATTGTCAAATGTCGGCCTCGGGGTCCGTCCACACTATAACCTATATAGTGCTGACGTTGAACGTTAAACCAACTCAACATCAGCACATTTCCTCTTGTCCCTTCCCTCTCTCCCTCCTTCCCTCCCGCTCTCTCTCTCTCTCTCTCTCTCTCTCTCTCTCTCTCTCTCTCTCTCTCTCTCTCTCTCTCTCTCTCTCTCCCTCTCGGTCTTTCTATGGACACAGCCAGAACTGTTGAAATGAAGGCGTAATAAACTCCAGGAAATTAACTATTCATATTCCCGGCTAGGCGCCGCCGGCCACACCTCGAGTCGAATAATTATTCGTTGCATCAGTGTTCAGGAAATGACAATCATCGAGAATCTTTGAACAGTTCGTGTTCGGATTCAGTGGGTTAGATTCTGGATATGATGGTGGTGTGGTGGTGGTGGCAGTGGTAGTAGCAGCGGGGGTAATAGTGGTCGTTGTAGTGGTAGTAATTGTGGTAGTTTTATTATTGATATAATACTGGTGGTGGTGGTCTGATTGGTAGTGGTTGTGGTGTTTATGTTATTGCTGTTATCGTTGTCGCTGGTGTTTTTTTGTTCTGTTTCGTTTTCTTGACTTCGGTATATCCAGAATTGTGTTCGAAGGTTCTACAGAAAATCAAAAAGAAAAGAGAAAAAGTAAAAAGTCATGTCCACTGACAAAGAAAAAGCAAAAGAATAGGAAGGTAATAATCAACCCTTTTTGGTTCTTTATCTGACCACTCGAGATGACTGAAAAGACCACCGGATTTTTAATCAAGCGTCCATAACTATTCATCACCGGCCAACATCATGCTGAAACAAAAGTAGGTGAAAAACTGCCGACTGGAATGTCCGGCAAATAAAGTGGGAGCACAGACAATCAACTTTTGTGTGGGTATCGAATGATAAACAATGTTCAGGAAATGAACAGTTTGGGATTACAAGCTAAAATATCAGACTTCAGGATCTCAGGGAACATAGAAAGTCTCTCGTTAGGGTGAAAGAGTTCAGATCTGATTGTTGGTATTTGAATTCATGTATGTCAAAATGTAGATTGTGTGTTTGTGAACAGTATATCTAGTGTGTCAATATCGAGTTCATTGTTTGAAGAGACTTACCCAGTGCTCATGTACTTCTTTGACAAGTCTGTTTTTACAGTTTGTTTGTTTTAGCCTCTCTCTATCGCACATTCACAGACACAAATGCATAGACACGGACACCTTTACAATTTTTGTGAGTTTTGTTTGAATAAAATGTCACGGGAAATCCGAACATTAGATGCGTTGAGCAAAAACTAACCTATAAATTTAATTTTGCGCCCAACAGTCCTCAAAGATAATACTTTATCTTCGCGTTAGTATGATCAACATTACCATACATTTTGTCGATGCAGTTTGTTTTCTTCGAATTTTGATAAAGGTGATAATATTTCGTCAAACGAAAATGTCATTTTGTTTCATTCCAATTGTTTTTCATTGAACCACAATTTGTTTTCTTCCACTCCTGATGAAAGTAATGATTAGAAAATATATCCTTTTGTTTCAATCCATCTTTATTTTATTGAATCGAAATTTCTATTCTTCCAATCCTTATAAAGATGATGATTCAAAAATTGTCATTCCATCTGTATTTTATTGGACTATAAACCTAAACACACACACACACACAGGCAAAAGAAAGACAAAAAGAAAAGTAGGTGGTTAAATATAGATAAATAGATAGATAAATTGATTGATAAATAGATAGAAATATAGACAGACAGAAAGACAGACATGCAGACAGATAGATAGATAGATAGATAGATAGATAGATAGATAGATAGATAGATAGATAGATAGATAGATAGATAGATAGATAGATAGATAGATAGATAGATAGATAGATAGATGGAGAGAGAGAGGGAGAGAGAGATAGGGAGAGAGACACAGAGAGAGAGGGAGAGAGAAACAGAAAGAGAAAGAGAGAGAATGTATATGTGAAATATCTAGACAAGCAAGCAAGCAATATGTACATTAATTTTAATTTTACTGTATAAACTTCTTTTCCCTGTTGAAACTCAATAAGACCACAGTATTTATGATACTATCAGAGCAATAAACAATAAAACAACAAAACAACAATAAACACACAAAAAATAAAAAAATCGGAGTATTGAGGTTTTTATTTCTTACAAAATAAAACACGAAATTGTGGCTAGCCGGAACCATTACGAAACGACAAAAGACTTCAACAAAATGATATAAAGATATATCTAAATTGATAAAACATGACTTACATGAAGCATGGAGCATGACGAACACTTAGCGCCAAAGTGTTAAAAGCCAGCTGAATTGACTAAAAAACGGGCCATTGTGTACACGGGTGGTGCTTTATTGAGGCAGAGTTCCGTTGACTTTAGTTCTATTGACTTTAATTCTTAATGCCCAATTTCAGCACTATATAGGCTATACTGTTGACGGGTCCCAAGACTCTTGACTAAGCTTGTCAGATTTCACTGACACCGATCCTAGCAGTAGAGGACGAAAGAAGACAAATAAAGCGAGAGAGAGAAGGAGAGAGAGAGAGAGAGAGAGAGAGAGAGAGAGAGAGAGAGAGAGAGAGGGAGAGAGAGAGAAAGAGAGAGAGAGA
>RQTK01000343.1:265898-298098 GCA_003991915.1 Elysia chlorotica | reverse complement strand
AGAGAGAGAGAGAGACAAGAGAGAGAGAGAGAGAGAGAGAGAGAGAGAGAGAGAGAGAGAGTATCATCTTCAGTAGTTTTCGTTGCGCCTGCCAAGCCTACTAGACTTAGAATGTAAACTATCCTAACTGCACTTATTGTCTTTATAATATAGCTCATTTAAAATTGTAAATAAACATACTTGTTTAATCCAGTAAGCCTGTCCATTACTTTCGGATAAGTTTCCAGACGCGCATAGGATCAAACCACACAAGCACCGAGACCCCCCCCCCCCCCACCCCCCCCACCCCCCCCCCCCTTAAAAAACAAAAAAAAACAAACAAAAAAAGAAACAAAACAAACAAACAAACAAACAAAAACAAACACACACACACACACAAACAAACAAACAAACAAAACAAAAACGAAAGACACACAAACAAGCAATCAAATAACAACAAAACAAAAAATAAACAGGAAGATCCAAACCTCATCGACTGACGAAATAACCCATGTTTTATTTTTTTGAATTCGCAAGAGTAAAAGAAAATCGTGCTTGGCATAGAAAACATTTCGGCGAGACCCGATGGGAAAGCGACGTGGGTACAATAAGCATGACGAGACAGCGTTTCATCTTTGAACACAACTCGCTTGTTGAAACGGGAATTAAATTACTGCCAAGAACATTTTGAAGAAGAGCATTACAGCCAAAACTCATGTATACGCACAACATACAACATAGATCTACAAGCTTCCAGACGGAGATAATTGTGGTGGTTTTTTTTTAACAAAAAACAAGTGAAAAATAAACCTGGTCGAAATTAAACACCCTCTTAAAAAAGCAAAAAAAAACTTCAGCAACAACAACGAACAAAACAACAACCAACAAACAAATGGAAAAAAAACCTCACCCACACCCAAAAAAAAGAAGGTAGATAACTAGCAAGTTTAGTAATAACCAGAGAGCGTGAAATAGTGAGAGGATTTACAGCGATAGTTTTGATTATACGGCAGTTGCTTCCTTCTTTAAATCGTAGTAAAACTCAGTTTGAACATTAATTTTGTGAACCTTCTTTTTAATAAATAAATAGAGTGAGAAAGCGCCACGCTAGCTCCCCGCATCAAAAGCACTGTTAGCTTTTTTGTGAAATGTCTCACTCAGTCTATAGTCTCTGGCATAACTATTATTCAAAGAAAGCACAGCAGAGGAAAAAGGTGTAACTAAACAGAGAACATGTA
This sequence comes from Elysia chlorotica, assembly GCA_003991915.1. Classification (NCBI taxonomy): domain Eukaryota; kingdom Metazoa; phylum Mollusca; class Gastropoda; family Plakobranchidae; genus Elysia; species Elysia chlorotica. The sequence goes on along the minus strand of RQTK01000343.1, from coordinate 296,881 downwards.
GAAAAACACTTACATCATGATCGTAATGTGTATGGGCGGACAAAGAAGGTCGCGTGGGCCATTACGGTTTGGTCAGAAGTAATCTGCTGTTTGCGCCTCCCTGTTTAATGCCCTTTGATACCACTCTAGGGCTGTTTTAATACACGCTTCGCGGTGGGCGCTGTGGCCTAGGGGTAGAATATCGGCTTCCGACGCAAATGTCCCGAGTTCGAATCCTGGCGGTTGCATTCCCTACTGGTAGAGCCAAACTCAACTCAACTAAACTCAGTACACGCTTTGCGACCCACACTACCGTGAGAGATGGCGTAATCACACCCACTGGGCATCGGGGTTTTCTGATCGTTCATTGGCTCGCTGAGTCTAGACTACAGCTATGATTGGACGCCGGGGCAGTTTCTTTACCTACCGTCTTTGTTTTGCTACGGGTGTGTTTATCGCAAGCCATCCTGTGCCGGGCAGATCACGTGACTTTCTCAGTGTATGTGGATAGGTTGGGGCATGGGAATATAATGTCCATAAACCAGTCTACGATTATTCACCCAATGCTGTCCATAAATAAGTCTACGACAAGCTACAGAACAGTGTTATTTTATCCAAGACTTGTAAAGATTAAATCTTTAGACAATCCTAAGAGAACTTTTTCTTTCCCTACCTTTGCTTTCGGTGTTGGCATAAAATAGGATACTGAACGATTTCGATGGAGTAAACTCAAGGGGCCCTTATGTTTACTTCAGCTTTTGCTACTTACAAGACTTTCAATCAGGCTTAGAATAATAAATTGTTTTGGGGGTTAAAACAGTCTTGACAATCGTTAAGCTAAAAGCATTTGGTCAAAGGTCTGGTATATATAGCCTTAGTGGAGGCGAAAGCTCAGTAAAAACTCTGTGGTTTTAACAATACTTATTTAGTGACGGTTGACAAACAGACGTTTTAGCCCACCAGTTCTTTACTTTGACAAAAAAAGTTTTGATATTTGAGAACAGTCTACGAGATCGTTTAACTTCTTATTTTCTCGAAGAACTTCCATCTTAAATTTAAAAAAAACACAACACGAGGCTTCGTCAAAACAGTCCAAGTCGTCCGGCGAGTAGGTTTACTGGGGCACATTCCTGGATAAGTAGCGGTCTAGTTCCATTAGATTATAATCAATCTTCGAGCAGACCAAGACAGAATGTTAGCTCAACCCACACAGCACACACAACACAAGTATAAACTTATCGTACTGTGACGTATATTAAAACATAGCCCAATGTGGCTCTTAGTAAATAAATGTTTGTTTTTTTCAGTGACGCAGCCTCATATTCTTGAAGGCTCAGGCCCCCCTTCCAGAAAAGGATGATCTGTTTATTAATAGCATTGTAGGTTTTTACACACTGCCAGACTTACAGGTTTTGAAGTTTACATATTAGCCCAGGCAGAGAGTCTGACGATTTCTCAGCGAAAGAGCCTTAAGTCAAGTATGTCAAGTCCAGTTTAGTTGGTTTGGTTGTTTAACGTTCACCGTCGGCACTATATATACGCTCTATTGTGGAAGGACCCCAAGTCTGAAGTCTGAAAATATAATATACAGGAGATAGGGCGAACTCAGTCGATCACATTGTACTTACAGCGATCCAACCAGTAGAGGTCGAAATCTGACAATAACATTTTTGAACGATCGTGGAATTTGCACCGCACACCTTCCAAATTGGAGACCAAAGCTCTACCACTTGAACCACTTCGCCCCTAGTCAAGTCCATACTCCATACGGCGAGGGTGTACAATTGATTTTGTTATGACGTTTTATAATCTACAGTTGGGAGGCTTGCAATCACCCGTATTTTTGTTTAAAGAAAAAGACAATCACCACATACCCTTTTTTTTTAGGGAAAAGACTATCACCATATAAATATGCAATTTGTGATGGTTAGGACAATATAAATGGGTTTTTTTTCTGCATCAAGTAACTAAAACCATGATTTACGCCTAAACTGACAATTTCGAGCAACGTCGAAATTTATAAATGCGGCCATAAAGAAGCAAACAAACAAAAACAAACAAAAAAAAACAACAAAACAAGACAACAACAGAAAAAAACAGCAAAAAAAAACAACCACAACAACAACCATGGAGTGCCTCTTTGGCTATGTGGCATAGCCTACTGTATTAAGTACTCCATGCTATGTGGTGTATTATTTTAGAGGGCTGGTGTATTCGGGCCATGCACACTTCCCATCACAATATTATTCAGCGTGATGGTCCTAAGGGCTATAACTGTCATCAAACTTTGCGACTGGTTGACCAAAATAACCATCAACCGTCCTGCAGATTTGCGCTGCGCCAAGCTGGACTTTGTTGACCCTTTGCTGATCGGACAGTCGGACATTCTGAGAGTACAACTCGGACATGCAGCTGTGGAAGACACGTGGGCTAGACCTTGAGTATCTTAGCCAGTAAGGAACATGACCACAACACTCGCAAATGTAATGATTATTTTGACAATAAACGTTATTATAACTGGGCGTGCTTAGAAACTGCTTTGATAGCAGAGATTGTAATAATTTAAGTCAACGATGCCTGTGCTTAGGCAACCACATGCAATAGCATTAGAACGACCCGAGTATGCTTTTTTGGCGAAACTCATAAACAACTAGGTTTGGAAGATTACGAGTCAAACATGTTTAAAAATATGTTAACATAAACACAAACTTCAGACTAGAATGTATAATAATAGGAATATAAGAAAGTAGCTTTTCTACATGGGATAGCCCAGCCTCATTCATTAGTAATAAACTTTTATTAGATTAAGTCTCATACGACAATACAGTAACTTGTAATCGGCACGTCCTTGGTTCTAACAAGTGTGGTTGGTTTAACCACCAGACCGCAGTACCCAATGTATTGGTTTTTTTTACTATTAGAAATAAGAGCTTGTTGTTGTTGGTATGCATATGTAAGGCGCTGAGAGTGAGAAAGAATAAAAGAGAGAAAAAAAAGAGAAAAAAAAGAGAACAAGAGAGAGAGAAGGAGAGAGAGAGAGAGAGAGAGAGAGAGAGAGAGAGAGAGAGAGAGAGAGAGACGGACAGACAAACATGCAGACAGACAGACATAAATATAGAAAGAAAACGAAAGAAAAAACAACAACAGGAGAGATTAAACAAAAACGAGCTAAAACGAGTGTTGAAGAAGAAATCAATCACAGTAAAACAAGCCACAGTGTTGAAGAAGAAATCAATCACAGGAAAACAAGCCACGCCAAACCGAGAGGAATTAATCAACTTCCCGTCAGACCCTCCCTGTAGAGCTACCAATCGTGCACAAAAACACAGTATTTGCACAGTATCTTCACTTCACGTCGTGCCTTCAACTCGAGCCTTGAACCGCTGGTCAGTTTGGCAGGCCCGTAGTAGTGACCAGGCCATCCTAGTCTGACAGCTCCCAACTGATCGGAACAAATTAATCTTCATACTTTTCTCAGCCTGGCCCCAGCTCATTTTGTTTGGCGCTCCAACAGAAAAACAATCTCGGCCCAAGGTGACTGTAATCAACACCCCCCCTCCCACCTTGCCACCCACCCCATTCCATCTTTCCAGAACAGTGGTGTGGCTTTCCCCCAGTCCCTGTTCTTGGTAACCTAATTAACAATTTTGTTGTCTACAGAGTGGCTGGCTGCTTACCGCTCTATGTTAGCTCTATATCGTCGATATTGTGGACGTGCTCTGAGACTAAGGTCTGCCATATTTACGAACTGCCACACAGAGACAGTGCCAGTCAACCAGTAGTCTATGTAGGCCTTTCAAAACTTACTGTAGCTAGTATACCTTTCTTTCTCTCTCCTTGCCTACTCCCATCTCTCTCTCTCTCTCTCTCTCTCTCTCTCTCTCTCTCTCTCTCTCTCTCTCTCTCTCTCTTTCTCTCTCGGCGTAAAGATTAAACTGATTCAGCTCTCTCCGGTAGACGTAGAGTCACCTTATTGTAACAGGACGTTTTTCATAATTATAAATACTTTCTGTTTGTAATATTCTAAAACCGAGATGGTCCAAGTTACGACTGGGCTGATTTACTGCCGAATCTATTAAGGGGAAGTTATTCGTGGTTAATTTCAATGTTTGGACCAAAAAATAACCCCTTTATTAGAACTACCAAGCGATCGGTTACAAATGTGTTAAATTTGTCCGCTGGTTGGGTCCGTGTCAGTATAATGTGACCGGCTGAGACAGGAGTCCAGATCTCCCCGTCCTGCCTTGTGTGGTGCAGCACATAAAATTGTCAGACGTCAGTCTTGGGGCCTGTCCAGAATATAGCCTATATAGTGCTGACCTACTCAACTCTTCAAAGATTGTATACTGAGCCCGGAACTTACAACTTAACATTTATCAAGCTATAATAGAGATGACGGATGGTCTGTTTCTACTGTATCCGGCTTGAAGATCCTGCCCGGGACAGACAGGTTACAGCTATGCATGCGGCTGTATCAAAAGAGGCGTACCTGTATAATGGAGCGTTTACTCATTACATTATGAAAGTGGTACACCAGAAGCGGCAGTATCTCAACTTTTTAAAAGTGAAATCGCAGGTTACAATTGGGTATAAATCAGTATATCTAAGCTGTAAGGATGAAAATTAGTCGATCCTCGGTCCACAGACAGGTTCTCAGTATGCAACTGATGTCAATACTCCTGATAACTAACACGATAAGAGGTAGCTAAATCATTAGAATTTAATTTTATAAAATCATCACTATTGAGTTGATGCATTTTCTCATTGGCTAACATGATTATTACATAGCACGAATGACACGAGATGCGAAATTCAAATAAAAACACAATTAAAAATATATTATCTTTACTCTAACCATTTCATTTCGCAATTTTAATTATTCGTGATGTAACCATGGCAGTAGGGTATAGAAAAAAAATACCAAATGGACAAAAAATTCGAATATCTCTAAAAAAATGAATGTTAATCGAAGTTTTCGATGAAACTGCACTACACTTAATTTGTCTTACATGTACATAACATATTTACTCATAATGATTTAGTTAAGTTTATAAATTGATTCGCGATCTTACCATTGTAAATCTATGTAGAAAAAACAAAATTAACCCTCTCATGAAACCCACCCTATATTTATTACTTATTTAATTATGAATCTATATATTTTCAATATGTAGATATATATAGAGAGTACAGGAGAAAAACGACGGTAGTAACAAAACATTGCCCGATTACTCCCTTTCTAAAGACCGTCACTGTATAACTAATTTTGGCTAAAACGACCGTGGTCCTATAATACAAAGATCTTTTAAAACACCATCCTGTGACAGGAATATATATAGATGTTCAAGCTTTAAAACTTGAATGTCCTCAAAACATTGAATCTGTGACTAGCGTCGTTTTTCCCCAATGCTCTTCATCTTTAAATGCAAAAGTAATGCAAATAAAAAAAAGCCAGGAATTCAGCCACAAACGGAAACCCGCGACTTGTTTCCCCCGACACGAACTAAGAATGATGACTTGTGGATAACAGCTCCTCCATCATCCCGCTAGAGCCCTGGTCTCGGCCCTGTGTGACCTGGGCTGATTGCGTCTGCCAGTCTGACACGGAGCCGTGCTCTTTTGCTCCCCAGCCGCATCAGACATCGGAAGTGGTGCCGTCAGAGCTGCCCCGGGACTAACCGCCGCTGTTTAAATCTGCATTAATGTTTTTCAATGAGAACAACCCTCAGTCTAGTCAGGCGGCTAAAGAGACGCCAGGCAAAAAAACAACAAAAAACAACACAACCAAACAACAACCACAAAACCTTCATTTGTTAGCAATCATCGTGACATCGAATTGAAGAACACAAAAGAAATGGGGTGAGGGGAGAGAGAGAGAGAGAGAGAGAGAGAGAGAGAGAGAGAGAGAGAGAGAGATTGACAGAAAGAGAGAGAGAAAGAGACACAGTGATATGGAGAGAGAGAGAGAGAGAGAGAGGATGGAGGGAAAAAGACAGACAAAGACAAGTGATAGAGGAGAGACAGACAGAGAGAAATATTGAGAGAGAGAGAGAGAGAGAGAGAGAGAGAGAGAGAGAGAGAGAGAGAGATTGAGATTATACTGGGGTAAGGTGACCTCATACTCACACAAATTCAAAGCAAAACTTTTTTTTCCATAAAAAGGACAAAGACCTTGTAAAACTTAATTCGCTTACACAAAAACAAATAGCCGAATGATAATTTTGACATACACTGAACACGTAGTTTTCATCCTGTGCTTCGTTTGGCAGGTATTAATTGCCTGGTTGGTGGAACTCTCACGCCCCGAGAGGCAGATAATTCTACACATGAGAAAGTTGTTGTTAAGTTGTTGAACTGGTTTAACGTTCAACACCAGCACTATATATGCTATACTGTGAACGGGGATCAAGACTGACGTCTGACAATTTGATAATTTGATGTGCTGCCACACACGAGACAGAGCGGGCATACCATGACTGGTAACATTAAACTGACACCGACCCAACCAGTGGAGGAGCGAAATCGCCAGGGCTCGAACCCGGACCTTTTGGGTCGGAAGCCGATGATCTACCCCAGGACCACCGCGCCCCCACACAAGAGAAAGATTCTATTGCAAAATAGAAAATAGGAGTCTGATATAACCATAATTATTGTTCTTTGGTTGCGAGTTGTATCTTAGTTCCACAGTTCTTGATTTCGGTAAACGTGGCCAGGAGAAAACCTTTTTACCTGAGCTCTGCTTACCATCCCCAAAAAAACTGAAAATGAAAGCAAAATAAAACACATGATAATAAACTTAATACAAAGCTAGTAAAACAAGACCATAACAACCTCTCCTAAGAAGTTTCTTTATTTTATTTTAACCAATTCCTATAATATGGATCATTATGGCCACAAACCTCCAAAACAAGTAAACAGTTTTTTCCTCAATCGGTTTTCTATTCATCCGACACTAGGAAATAAATGTCCATGTGGCACGCAATTTAGCAATATCTAAGGATCTAGTTTTAACACAGGGCGGCAGTGTAATTATCTTAATATTATCTGACAGGATAAATGTTTCCCCGATTCAATGTCTCTCTTATTATGCTGAAGACTTTGATATAAAAACAAAATTTAGAAGCAAAACAAATTCTTCTATAAAAAGAAGGACATATTTTGTAATCTATTGTCGCAAAAAACAAAACAACAAAACAGCGCCGCAGTAGCTTTACGATTCATCGTAAATCATAATAATATAACAAAAGTCTTTAGACGAGTAGTGAGATACCACGGTGTTTAATTAACGACACTTAGATCTAGATTAGGAAAGATTTATTGTAAAAGAAACTAAATAAAGTAAACGTTTAGAGCCTTTTCTACAAAATTAATAAGGTCTACGGCAGCTACGAGCAATCAGACTTTGACGTTTTCTGAGAGAAATAAATTTGATTGGTGCTCTATCCTAATATCTTGAGAATAGCTTCTGTACATATAACTTGGTTTTAAAAGGTGGGGTATTTTATAAAGGAAAGGGGCGTAAGCAGGCGTAAAAAGGGGAAACTGATGGACAGCGAGGACTGTGGAGACATTCTAAAGACAAGAGATTACTCGCCTTTGTCTTTTATACTGTGTGTTTTCACTCGACTGCCTCTACAATGAATGATGACGAAAATGATATGATTTGTAAAGAACAGTGAGAAACGATGTACTTTAACAAAATTTACAAGAAATCTACTCAGAGAGCAGAACTTTTTCCATTGTTTGTTAGACGTACAATATTAATGTTACTTGTGATGGGGTTAGAGCGTCGCACTTTGAAACTGGAGGTCTAAGTTTGAGCCCCGCTAAGGCGTTCGCGATTTTTCCTTCTGGCTAGGGTTGTTTGTTTCTTAACATCCAATTCAGTACTGACAATAGGCTATATTCTGGATGGGCCCCAAGACAAATGTGTTACATTTTTACGAGCCGCCACACAATAAATAGCGGAGAAACCAGTACTCCTGCCTCAGTCGGTCACATTACAGTTTTTTACACTGACACCGACCAAACCAGTAAAGAATGAAATTTGACGAATACATTTTTGACAATCATGGGTTTCAAAGGAGTGACCACCCGATTGGGAGACCAACGCTCTACCTCTATGGCCAGTTCACGCCGCTCCTACTGGCTGGTTTGGGTTTTTTTTTTAATCAGTGTAAGGAGGCTGGCCAAGTTTCCCTATACGGCTCTAGGCTCCCATCGCTCCGTTATACTAGGGTCAAATATTAATATTGCAAGAGACTTTCTTTGACATTGTCTACCACACACAATGTCTGGAAACCTTCTAAGCAAACATTAATAATACCAGACTAGAGGGGAAACGTACTATAGAAGACAGCGGGAAATGGACAAAGTGGGCATTCAATAGAAAATAGTGAAGAAATAAACGATGACCACCAGTATCGAGGGAAGACTGGACTTGTATTGATGACGAGTCTTGAAAGCTTGAGAGTCCGCAGTTGGCACTGAGAAGAACGGACTTCGCTGGGAAAAGTAGAGTTAAAAAGAGAGACGCAAGACGACACAGGTACGTTTGTACAAAGATCGTATCCAATCCGCGACAGTGCCGGATTTAGGTGTATGTTGCAGGAGGCCCTGGGCCCAGATAAGGTAAGGGATCCCTCAATCCAGGAATTGTGCTTGCATGGATAATTTTACTAGGCTTCTTGTGGGAGGCCCGGTCTTAAATCTGATACTGATTCGCAAGATTGTTATTTCAACAACCATGCTTGAGGATCATGTGAAAGACATATGACTGCTATGACTGCTCCCACACGAACATTTCCTCCCAAAATCAACAGGTCTTATTGGGGATATCCTTGGATGGTTTTCCCAACAAACCGGAAAGGCGATCAAAGCTGTCTCACATAGAGCAAGAGCCACATGGGCTCAAGGCTATACACCCTAAAGCTCCCAACAGGATGAGACCCGTCATCAATATATAACTATAATTATAGTCCCGCCGTTCCACGCTGAGCATCCATCTTGACCAACCACTCACACGTCTATGTCTTTCATTTTCTTTAACAATCAACCTTTCTTCTACTTTGTTCTGCTTGAATTCATTGAAAGATAAAAGTTTGATTGACAGTTCTTTCCTCAATAGCTTCTCATAGTCGCCCCACGACATGCTACAGACAAGACTTTACAACGCCGCGGGCAATACGTGGGCTCGAAACTTCTGCACAGTAGTTAGAACTGTAGGTTGAACTGCTGAACCAGAAAACCAACTGCTTTTCCAGGAATATTTGAACCAGTAAACCAACTGCTCTTCCAGGAATATTTTAACCATTGAACCAACTGCTTTTCCAGGAATATTTGAACCAGTAAACCAACTGCTCTTCCAGGAATACTTGAACCAGTAAACCAACTGCTTTTCCAGGAATATTTGAACCAGTAAACCAACTGCTCTTCCAGGAATATTTTAACCATTGAACCAACTGCTTTTCCAGGAATATTTGAACCAGTAAACCAACTGCTCTTCCAGGAATATTTGAACCAGTAAACCAACTGCTTTTCCAGGAATATTTGAACCAGTAAACCAACTGCTCTTCCAGAATACGCCGATATGCTATGCACTATAAAAAGATATCTTTATTTTTATGGGTACATTGAAAACCTATTAGTACCTTGGAGGAAAACAAACATAACAAATTGTATAAGTTATCTTTACTAAGTACACTTTTAGGAATCGCTGTCCATGTTTATAACTCCTTTGGTGTTCAAATATAATTATTATAATTGCCAGAACATTCAAACGAACCAATTACATATAGATACATTCTTGGCCCTAGTTTCATTCACGCAATAAGAAAGAAAAAAATAAGATGTCAAGGAAGCCTTTGAAACGAGGCGCCTTGAACGGTGAAGTCCACACACACAAAAAAATCAAGAGTATAGAATTTCCAAGGGAGTGAACGATGATTAAATATATGTTGCGTGCTATATCTTTTTTTGTCCAGCCCTCTTATCTCATGACATGAAAAGACCCCATCTTTACGACATTGCTCACTCTCTCCTTTCCTTTAAAACTTATTTCGATCTCGTTAAGACGAGTCTTTGAAATGATCCAATCAATGAGTGATGCGGTCCGCCTTGGAAAAAGATCTAAAGCCCGGCTTAGTTTGTGTTTTCCCTTTTCTCTAAGGTATAATAGAGATATTTTAAAAAGCTTTAAGGTTGCTTGCTTACTCTTTCAAACAATGAAGATGTTTTTTTTCTTCTAATTTTAAATTATATGTCAAATAGTATTCCTTTTGGCAAAATATCTTTATTTTTATTTTTTAGGGGAGGATTTCAGAATTATTCCGTCAGAATAGATTTTGGCGGATTAGATGGAGCTTGTGGTTTGTGAGATCTGCCTCAAACATCGCCCCATGTCACTGTAAAACATGCATACAATTATTTCGTTGTTTGGTATTTTCCGCAATTATCTTTCTCCCTTTCTTTGTTTCCCTGCCCCCTCCCCCTGTATTTTTCCTTGTCTGTCTCTCTTCTCTCTCTCTCTCTCTCTCTCTCTCTCTCTCTCTCTCTCTCTTTCTCTCTCTCTCTCTCTCTCTCTCTCTCTCTCTCTCTCTCTCTCTCCTTCTCTCTCTTTCTTTCTCCCTCTCTCTTGGTCGTTCTTGCCTGTCCGTGTCTCTCGCTCTTTCATGAGTTTGAAACATAAAAAAGCTCTCAGCATGCAAATGGATACATGATAGGAATCTTAAGAGACAAACGCGAGACACGGGGCTTGAGTTGTTTTGGTACGAGACAATGCTTGTTCAGCAAGTGCAGGTGCAATGATTCATCATTTGAATTTGCAAACAGAAGCTCACAAGGAGTTGAGTTGAGTTGGTTTAACGTCCAACATTAGCACTATATAGACTATATTGTGAACGGGTCCCAAGACTGGCGTCTGACAATTGTATGTGCTGCCACACACGAGACAGGGCGGGGATACCATGACTCCTGTCTCAGCCGGTCACATTATACTGACACCGACCCAACCAGTAGGGAGCGAAATTGCCAGGGCTTTAACGACGGACCTTTTGCGTGGGAAGTCGACGTTCTACCCCAGGGCCACCGCGCCCCCCTAGAAGCTCGCCAGGGCTGACTGGCTGGTAGTATTGACAATAATATTGTTAATTCGTTCGTACAGTTAATTGAGGCCATAAATACACAGTTCAGTTTCTAACACTACTAATTAAGATCGACTAGCTTCTCTTTAAACTAAGAACGGGTTATAAAACTGCAAAACTCCTGTGTGAAAATTTTCTTTACATTCAACTCAATAAGGCGATCACATGCGTCTTTATAAGACACATTGTATACACACACAATACATCAATATTGATGTAGATTCATTTGAGACCTCAGACTTTGTGTGCTAAGAAAGTTGGACATTAGACGTATTGAAAGTATAAAGAAGACGGTTAAAGAGCGATAATCCAAAGAGCCCATGTATGCTCTCTTGATCAAAACACGAGGTGATAATGACGAGATAACGTACATTTCAGCACGTCACTGTAGATACACACAAAGTTTTAGATTGTAAAAAGAATATTTATTAATTTCTGTATTACATAGACAAAATGGATGAGGAGTTCAAAACGCTTCCCCAGCACCTGTTGATTTTATTGAATTTTCTATGTAAGTTGTTCAGCAATGTAAAGTTAAATGAAACTACCAATCAAATCCATATTAATATCTTGAAGCATAAATAGTCATTTTAGATAACACGCACAAATAAAAACAACAACATTTAGACTCAGGTAAAATTCATTGGTTATAATCCTACATCCGTCACTTACTGTGTTATAAATACCGGTATGATAAATCTAATTTGTAATACACACCTATGAGCTTATTATAAAGGGGCACATGCATTACTACATATTAAAAAATAAATAACAGAAAGTATTTTGCCCGCTCTATTATACCCCTTGAATTATAAAAAAATATCTTTGCAGGAGTTTTCAATCGAGGTATATGAAATGAAATGGAATTTTTGGGGTCTCCTAAACGGTATACTTTGCATCATTTAAATGTGTAGGGATCTCAAAAGTTGAGTTTAGACTTATCTGTGTAAACATATCTCGTACAAAGATTATTGTTCAATGACTTAATCATAATTGTTTCGGTGAAAATATTACACCACTTCAATTCAAGGATAAAATCACTAATACTTATGTATTATCTGTTTAAACATTTGTTGAGCAAGTCGCACTCTTTTTGTAGGCTCTATATGCACCATAATTATACAACAATTCGGTAAAAATGTGCTATACACAGTATAACTATATTATAGAGTTACCTTCAAATAATGGACATAAATGCGATGTATAGCAATAGCTTTATTTGACATTGTAAATCTTGAGACCAACAGATTTAATTTTGACAAAAGCCCTTTTTATAATTATAGTGTTTAAGGACAAATTTGAATTAAAAAAGTGTATACAATATTGTGTCATAAAAACTATTATTATATAGACACTCCCAAATTTGTCTGTATTGCGCCACAATGTCCGTAAACCAGAGCATAACCTTTGTGCAACCTGAGTATAGTCGGACTTCCGGCTTTACATTGGTATCGATTGAGGAGCAAAAATCCCTGGAATTCTTGTGAGCCGTATTCACTCTAAAGACTGGATGCAGTCCTTACTCAAGGGAAAACAAGGTCGTCATATTTGTTTAATAGTGTCAATCGTTGCATCGACAGTAACTGTAACAAAGGCGGAAGTGTACCAATAATAGACCTTGTTGTGGACAGTTGCTCTAACCTGGTGATATTTCAACGATCTATATAATATATATATAACAAAGCAGGGGCAGATAAGCAGCGCTGTCGCGACGACGTGACATTTTTGCTTCTGCCTTGAGTTAATAATTCATGGTTGAAAGTTCCGCGGCCTGGCTCTAATCCCGAGATGTCGCTTTTCCCCACAAGCTCCTCAACATTGGTTAAAACATAAAGAAAATAGTGCCTAGAAAGATAAGGAAAACACTGTTTAAATGTATAAAAAATTTGGCCAGTAACATAAAGAAAACTCTTTTTTGTCTCTCTTTTCATGTCTTGTTTCATAAGCCTTTTAGGAAAATTGATCCTATTTTTTCTGCAGACCTTTAACCAACGCTGAAGAAAACTGTAACAGTCTCTTTGTCTGGAATTTCAATATTTTGGCCTTGGTATAGGATAATAGGTCTCAGTTTTAGACGCCGCTTTTCTTGCTCTCTTAGAGAATTGTTAGCACTAAAAGTACAAGAGACGTCTCATCAATCTCATAGACTTTCTTTTTCACGCTCGTTAGGGCCTGTCTTCAACTTAACGACTCTAATTCCTCAGAGAAAATTTCGGTAAAAATCTAAATAGAAAAAAACAACAAGTACTTTCAACTTCAACCAGCAAAGTAAGACTGTTTAAGCGTTGTTTATTGGTGGAGTAAATAACGCCATCTGATCAGCGAAACATGTCAGTTGTCTGGTCAGAATATTTGTCACTCTGGGCTGAAAACAGTTTTATGGCATTTCTTCTTTCTGTAGTACAATGGCTGATTCGAAGCAATAACAAAAATAATAATTACCAAAAATAAAAAAATCATAAATTATAGTTATCCTTTCGAACGCAAACTCTTATTAAACAAATTTTAGTCTTTGGTTGAGTGCTATTTCATAAATTATGCATTATGAGACTGACGACCGAGGCTGTTTGGTTATGTGATTTTTTTACTTCCAACATCCACAACTAAACCATAAAATATTATTTCGATGGAACCCCAATACACACAGTTGTACAAGCGTGTAACAGTGTTTCCCACACAGAAATGGAGGAGCGACATTGTGACTTTTGTCACAGCCGGTCACATAATACTGACACCACCACGACCAGTAGGGGTCAAAATCCAATAAAATTGTGGGATTGAACCGAAACCTCTATAAAAGAAACAATACAGTTTGCCATGTGCGCCAGCTGGACTCTAAATAAAATACACTAACACACATAGTTTAGAAGGAATATATAGCGCATAAATATTTAAAGCGTTTTCATACATCAATGGTATAACTACAGCCTTGTCTTTCCCCTATACTAATCATAACCTGACATTAAAATAGAGTATTTTTACCGAATGATCCAGCGTTTTTTTTTAAAGGAATGAAGTAACTCTTAAGACAGAAAAAAATATAGGAGTTGCCCTTCTTTAGAGAGGTCTCCGAGTTCTTTTGATGAGCTGCAAAACATTAGCTCATTTCCGGTGCCATTTCCACAAGCAAAAGGAGGTATGGATCAGTGGTTGCTTAAGGCACTGTTCTGCTCTGCGTTGAATAATATGACTAGTGATTGTATATGTGGGATGAAGGGTTCCAACGATATAGTGCCCAGCTTCAGGTTTAGGGGTTTAATTCTCTATCGTCTAGTTAATAACACCTTCTTGCTAATAATAATAATAATAATAGATAATGGCATTTATAGGGCGCCCACTCCCCACAATGTGGGCCCTAGGCGCCTTACAATGTTAATACATTCACCCACTTACATACAACTAATACAACATAAGCAAAATACACAATAGAAACAGAACCTTAACCACATCTACACTGGTGACTAGGATTGAAAATGTTTTGTAAAAAGATGTGTCTTGAGTTTACTTTTAAACTGGTCTAATTTTGTTATTTCCCTGATGTCACTAGGAAGGGAATTCCAAACTTTTGGGCCAATAAAGGAAAATGCTCTCTCACCATAAGATTTAAGTTTCACTCTCGATGTGCTTAATAAATTAGAGCTGCTTGATCTTAGTGCTCTAGAGGGTGTGTATGGAGTGAGGAGGTCTGATATGTATGATGGAAAATTACAATTAAGGCTTTTAAAGCAAAGAATGGCTAGTTTGTACTCAATTCTGGCCTTAACTGGGAGCCAATGAAGCTCATTAAGTAAGGGGGTTATATGGTCTCTCTTAGATTTTTTCAAGACAAGCCTGGCAGCACTGTTCTGAATTCGCTGCAGTTTATTTAATTTGTCTGATGGTAGGCCAGCAAGAATGGAGTTACAGTAGTCAAGCCTAGATAGTATAAAAGCTGGGTAGCATGATGGTCAAGGTATGATCTAATCTGGCCAATTTTTCTCAGTTCAAGATATCTCACTTTACAAATGTGATTGTAGCTGTAACAGCCCGATAGCACCTTCACTGCTAAATAATGTGTTAAGATACAGCTGTAGCAGCCCGATAGCACCTTCACTGCTAAATAATGTGTTAAGATAGAGATGTAACACCCGATAGCACCTTCACTGCTAAATAATGTGTTAAGATAGGGCTGTAACATCCCGATAGCACCTTCACTGCTAAATAATGTGTTAAGATACAGCTGTAACATCCCGATAGCACCTTCTCTGTTAAATAATGTGTTAAGATAGAGTTGTAACCTTCTCTGCTAAATATTGTGTTAAGATAGACCTATAACATCCCGATAGCACATTCTCTGCTAAATAATGTGTTAAGACAGAGCTGTAACAGGCCATTACCTCTGCCAGCCAATCTTTCACACAGACCATCGTCCCCAGAACGTCTTACTGTATTCTCTATGTTCCATGGGGCGGAGCGATGAAGCAACACAAGACGTAAAGAAGATGGTCTGTGTTCTACACTTTATTGTCTATAGTTTATTTAGTCACATCATTGTGCCTAACCTGGGGTAGTATTCCTCAAGGGAACCTTTAACTCCGCCTACTGGCGACAGTCGACCATTAAAGCCCTGTCTTCCTTTTATCAAGGTGACAATTATCACACATTAAAGTTAATGTGGTTAGGATCACACCAGTGCAAGCCATTAACGTGTCTGCCTACTTCCTTTGTTCTCTCATAATGTCTAGTCTCCATTGGAAAAGGGAATTCCAGTGCCCCAATTCACAATAATAATGATAATAATAATGTATTGAACCTGTGAGCGTCGAACATTATCATCTTTCACTAGGCCTTATATAAAGCCTCTTCTTCTTCTTCTTCTTCTTCTTCTTCTTCTTCTTCTTCTTCTTCTTCTTCTTCTTCTTCTTCTTCTTCTTCTTCTTCTTCTTCTTCTTCTTCTTCTTCTTCTTCTTCTTCTTCTTCTTCTTCTTCTTCTTCTTCTTCTTCTTCTTCTTCTTCTTCACGTTCTACACGTGAATACCAACAGTGTGGAAAACATCAGAAATCATACCTGTCCCTAAAAAGCCACGTGTCACACAACTGAACGATCTAAGACCTGTTGCTCTTACATCAATTGTCTTTAAATGTTTTGAAAAATTGGTAATGAGACATATCTTAACAGCTACAAATGAACATCTTGATATTTTTCAGTTTGCCTATAAAGAAAGTAGAAATGTTGAAGATGCTGTGTTAGCGTTTATAAATACTGTCCTAAAACACCTTGAGATACTCATATTTTTTGCTAGAAGTTTATTTGTTGATTTTTCGTCTGCTTTTAATACTATCCAGCCCCATCTTATGATCAAGAAATTGTATGACTTGCATGTTGATGTCAGTGTTATGGCCTGGATTTTTTATTTTCTTACAATGAGACCACAATATGTTAATATAAATGGTGTTATATCCAAAACTATCATCACAAACACAGGTGCACCGCAAGGCTGTGTGCTTTCACCAATTTTATACACTGCCTACACCAATGACTACCAGACAAAAGACACAAACACACAATTAATTAAATTTGCGGACGACTCTTGCCTAATCGGAACAATAACAAACAACGAAGACTTTTACTTTGAAGAGATTAACAAGTTTGTGTCATGGTGCGATATTAACTTCTTAAATTTGAACATTAATAAAACAAAAGAGATGATTTTTGATTTTAGAATTATTATTATTATTATTATTATTATTATTATTATTATTATAACATTTTTCAACTATCCACGACCGTCAAGAAATTAACCTTTGTGTTTTCAGTAGCAAGCAGAACGGCTTTTTTTAAATAGCGTCTAGCACCTTAATTACACCAGTGGCAAATGAGGCAGAGAACATCTTTACCTTTTCCCAAGATTTTCAACGCTGTCTGTCGATTTCTTCTAAAATATCTTTTTCTTAAAGAGAAGAAGTTTCTTTAACATGTCTCTCTCTCTCTCTCTCTCTCTCTCTCTCTCTCTCTCTCTCTCTCTCTCTCTCTCTCTCTCTCTCTCTCTCTCTCTCTCTCTCTCTCTCTCTCTCTCTACTCCTCTCTCTCTCTCTCTCTCCCTCTCTCTCTCTCACTCTCTTTCTGTCTTTCTATCTCTCTCCCCCCACTTTTTTTCCATCTCTCTCTCCCTTTACCCTCTCTCCATCTTTCTCTCTGTTACCTTTCCCTCTTCCTTCCTCTTTTGTACGAACCTAACTCAGCTTCTGCCTCTGCCTTACTCTGCTTTTTGTTGTTTATGTCGTAGTAAAGAAGTGCCTTACTATACCGCCAGTCACTGTCTGGGTCTAGAGCCCTATCATGAGACAGTCCAAAAGCCTGTCTAATCTCTCAGTGAATTTTTATTCTCTGCCTTTACTTAAATGGCTTTACTGGATGTAAAAGCAGCGTCAGTTGTTTCGAAGATGTCTAATATTTTTTCTATCAATTTAGTGATAAATTTTCGAGTGAGGTTTTTTCTACATGTTAGTATCTCTTCCTTTCCTCTTCCATATAAATACTTCACATGTGTTGTGTACTCTCTTATTGTAATCCGTGCATCTATATTGAGCCTTTCTTCCTATCTATCTTCGTTATGTGTCTGCCTGTGTTTCTACCCTCCCACTCTCTCCGCCTATCCTGCTTGTCTCCCTCAATGGTCATCAATCTATCTGCCTGTTTTTCGGTGTCCCTCTTCCTCGTTCATCTGATCTATCAAGATACCTTTTTGCACTAGTCTTCTAATGGATTTATCTCCATTCAACTATCTTAATCATGCTCCCTGTTCCAATTAAATCTTCTCACCCAACCTTTTCTCCTTTTCCAACACTTTCTAGTAAACTTCTTGTAACTTGTTATCGCGACTTTAATTTTAAATAAATGACACGATATTTTCTCAGAAAATCTCAGAAAAAATATAAAACAGTCTTTATTATCATCATCATCATCATCATCATCATCATCATGCTGGCTTGCCGGTAGTTTCCTGTGAATCTGCCTAAAGAGTAACTGTTATTAATACTTCATTTTTTTTAAATCCAAGTACATCAGAACTGTTCACATTGTATTTCCAAGTTCCGTAACTAAACTAACAAAGCATTGCTATTCTAGTGAGAGGAAGAGGTTTTTAACCAATTCCTGGAATGAAGTCCTTTCTTTAAACAAACCTAAAATCACCCCCCTTAACTCCAGCAATGGGTTAAATACGTCTTCTTCTCCCAAGAATAACAATGGTGTTTCCCTTCCAAGCCAATTCCCTAGCATGACACTACCTGGCTGTTTTACCTCCCCCGGCTCGCCCCTTTAACATAATTATGTTAATATCCCTCTCTTTGTTTGTTCACGTGTTACGCGTCTCAGGTGATGTGGCCTCAGCTTGTTTTGAACCAAACTCTCCTTTTTTTATATTTCTAGTTTTTGCTTCTTTCCCTTTTTTTTCTTACTATTATTGAATGATTTTCTCTTTTCTTACTGTTATTCCATTATTTTCCCTTTTCTTACTATTATTCCATTATTTTCTCTTTTCTTACTGTTATTGAATGATTTTCCCTTTTCTTACTGTTATTCCATTATTTTCTCTTTTCTTACTATTATTCCATTATTTTCTCTTTTCTTACTGTTATTCCGTGATTTTCTCTGTTCTATGTCTCAGCGTTTTGCGTCTTTCTTCTGCATTTGATATGGATGCTGAAATATTTCACCTCATCTGGGCGACCAGACGCAAGGGGAAGAGCGTTGGTCTTCAAAATGGTAAGTCTCTAGTTCGAAACCAAAAATGTGTACTGCCTGACGTCGACACTTACATGTTGGATCGTTGTCATCACTATGTGACAGGAGTCAAGGTATAGCTGCACCGTCTAGGTGTGGAAGTAGGGAAAATTGCCAGAACTCAGTCTTTGGACCGGTCAATGATATAGCCTATATTATAGTGCTGAGGTAAGCCAACAAACTCAAATTTTACCTCATCTTTATCTTCTCTTTAGATTTCTTTCTGAGGTGTGGGGACTGATGGTTTGTCATTGGTGTCGAGCAGTCTGTGATTTTATTCAGTTAAAACTCCCTCAAACGTTCGGGGGGCGCGGCAGTGCAGGGGTAGAACAAACATCGGCTTACGACGCAATAGGTACCGAGTGCGAATCCTGGCTGTTGCGTTCCCTACTGGTTGGGTCGGTGTCATTATATCGTGACCGGCTGAGACAGGAGTCATGGTATCCCCGCCCTGTCTTGTGTGTGTTAGCATATAAAATTGTCAGACGTCTGTCTTGGGGCCCGTCAACAGTATCGCCTATATAGTGCTGCTGTTGGAGGTTTTAACCAACCCAACCCCCAACCAACCCCCCTCAAACGTTGAAGCCCACAGCCGAGTAGACCTGGATCTGTCCTCTGGGCAAATTGGCCTCCTGGTCAGCCGGCGCCACAGACAGTTCTCAGAAAAACCTGTCGAACGTTTCGTTCCTAATATCCATGCTAAGGTGATTAATGGCCAGTTAGTTCTAAGCTATTAAAGAGTGGAAAAGTTAAGTCTTCCCAAGTCAAGCTACATAAACAAGAAAGATAGAATGATATATGGCAGAGAGAGAGGGAGAGAGAGAGAGAGAGAGAGAGAGGGAAAGAGAGAGAGAAGTAAAGAGAGAGAGAGAGAGAGAGAGAGAGAGAGAGAGAAAGAGAGAGAAAGACAGAGAGAGAGAAATAAAGAGAGAGAGAGAGAGAGAGAGAGAGAGAGAGAGAGAGAGAGAGAGAGAGAGAGAGAGACAGAGAGAGAGACAGACAGACAGACAGACAGACAGGCAGACAGACAGACAGGCAGACAGAGACAGAGAGAGAGAGACATAGAGAGACAGAGAGAAAGACAGACAGACAGACATGCAGACAGAGACAGAGAGAGACACAGAGAGAGAGAGTAAGAGATGGAGAGACAGTGTTAATGCGGACCAGTATTTAACGACGACTAGAAGGAAACGCGAATGGAAGACTGCTTAAACTCCCCACATAATATTTTCAAAATATTTTGATTATAATTGTAGACAAATCAATTTTAGCAATAGGTATCCACTATTGAGAGCAAGGTTTAAAAATACACGAAACCAATTTCAAATAACAACACCTTTTCGAAATGATTCAACGTGCATCATCGCTCGTACAGGTAAAGTATGTCTAAGTCTTGACGGGGCATTTTAAGCTTAAGACGATCCTGCTCTACTTGGATCTATGTCTGGTAGCTGTAGCAGTTCAGTTCTTATTACATGAAGACAATTGCCTGATTGTAACTCTCGCATTTTTCTGTTCTCGTGAGACCAACTCTACACCAGCTCGACCAATTGCTTTAGCCTGTTTGATGTTATGTTTTATAGGATTACAGGAAACTGGATATTGAAACAAGACGCTGCGGTATTCCATACATGAAAAAAAAAGATAATTTAAGCTCACAGCGTTTAACATTGGTGGGATTTTTAATGATCATAAATAAAGGAAGCGGGGGATTTGGGGATTGGGAGGGGGGGGGGGCAGCATGGTTGTGTCAGGTTATCCCACAGGGTTTTTTGCTGCGTGATGCATCCAGCCACAGTTTATAAAATAACAGGATATATCGACTTGCCAATCAGTTGAACCATTAACAAACAGAAAACAACAACAACAACAACAACAACAACAACAACTAAAACAACAACAACAACAACAACAACAACAAAAACAACAAAAACAACAAG
Organism: Elysia chlorotica; assembly: GCA_003991915.1. Classification (NCBI taxonomy): domain Eukaryota; kingdom Metazoa; phylum Mollusca; class Gastropoda; family Plakobranchidae; genus Elysia; species Elysia chlorotica. Next base: position 276,056 of record RQTK01000343.1, on the reverse strand, counting down.
AACAACAACAACAACTACGACAACAACAACATCAAGAATGAAATACAGTTTACTCCTACTGTTGTTTTCAGGTCTGGCACTTTCTTAAAAAACGCGGCAAAGTTCAACTGAGGTAAAATAGACCAATTAGGTGACTAGACTATAAAGAATCTAGAACATTAAAAAAAACAACAAAAAAAACCAAAAAACAACCAACAACAACCAAAGAGCCGAAAAGGAGAAATGTGGAATACTGACAGCCCAATACAACCTCTCTGAACGATGTTGCTGTTTAATTATCTTTTTCTATTCCGACTTTTTTGCTTTGGTCAGCAGTTTTTAAGTGAGTGGAGGAAGAGGGGCGGACCTATTTAGATCTAGATGTGAACAAAAATTGGAAAAAAAAGTATTTTTCCTTTCCCATCTGACTTCCTGCTGTTCCCAACATAATTATGGCAGGCTTTTAAAGCTAGTATGTAACAAAATAGAGAAGATCCGAGATATACAAATGCAGTTTCGGGTGGTCCCTCGTTCTGTCCTTCCCTACCCTAAAAAAACAACAAACAACAACAACAAAAAATCAATAACAACCAAAAGTGGGCCTATTGTCAGAAGGATATGTGCAAAAACATGACAATAAATGAATGCCGTAGTCATTGATTTTCATAGGACATTTTTCATTGAGACTAACTATCATACCCGCCTTTGTTGCGGGCTAACTTTTTCGAATGTAAATAAAACACTCTCCACTTCCTCTTTGTATCACTTAGTTCAGTTTAGTTTAGTTTAGGCCTTTTGATTCTTTGTGGAACAAAAGGCCGCAACAATTCCCTCCACCGGACTCGGTTTTGGCTGGTCCTCTTCAGCTCGACCCATGTGTTACAGGTCACTTTATTACGCCGCCAAGTCTGATTCGGACGTCCGACCTTGTGTTTGCCTTGGGGGTTCCACTCCAGGGCTTGCCTTGTGATGTTCAATATAGGCTTTCAAAGTCTGTTACCTATCCAGCCACATTTACAGCTTTTCATCTCTGTCTCCATAGGGGATTGTTTTGTTCTGTCCCACAGTTCTTCGCTGGAGACAAGCTCCTGTTTTCCATCATTCTAATAGGCTTTTAACCCCTCTGTCTATATCTTATTTTAATCTCTTCCCCCCTCCCTCTCTAGTTCTCTCTCTCTCTCTCTCTAACTCACTGTCTCTTTGTCTCTCTCTCTGTCTGTGTCTTTCCCCCTCTCCCTCGTTCTGTCTTGTTCCCGCTCTCTTTAATTAATATTACGTGTACTATTTATCAATAATTATACGCTGTCATCTGTGTCTTTGCTTGGCTTTATTTCTTTTTTTCTGATTGTTTGTTTGTTTGTCACTCTCTCTCTCTCTTTCGAAGTGTGTGGCCTATCCAGCCCCATTTACGGCTTTACATATCTGTCTCCACAGTCCCACAGTTCTTTGCTGGAGACAAGCTCCTGTTTTCCATCATTCTAATAGGCTTTTAACCCCCCTGTCTCTCTTATTTTAATCTCTCTCCCCTCCCTCCCTAGTCCTCTCTCTCTCTCTAACTCACTGTCTCTTTGTCTCTCTTTCTGTCTGTGTCTCTCTCCCTCTCCCTCGTTCTGTCTTGTTCCCGCTCTCTCTAATTAATATTACGTGTACTATTTATCAATAATTATACGCTGTCATCTGTATCTTTGCTTGGCTTTATTTCTTTTTTTTTCTGATTGTTTGTTTGCTTGTCACTTTCTCTCTCTCTCTCTCTCTCTCTCTCTCTCTCTCTCTTTATCTCTCTCTCTCTCTGTCTATATTTCTCAACTCTGAACTCTCTATATCCCTCATTCCTGTTATTTGTTTCGCTCTAACTTATCTTTAGTTCTCTCTTGCGTTATATGGTAACATTTTCACTTACAATTATTTTCCTCTCAAAATTCTCTAATTGCTCTATACCTTCACAGCATCTTCGCCGTTACCTGAAACAAAAATACCCACTTTACACACAGATGAATACATAACACTCGGCTGGCTATATTAATCAGTTCTGCCAACAGAACATGGGAACAGTGATGGAGAGGATAGACATTTCCTCTGTCCTGGTTTGCATCTTCTCCTATGCCAAACATTATATCTTTTTTAGCCTCTTTCGACCAAGATTTATTATAACATCCCCCGCCTTTTTTTCATTCTCTCTCTCTCTCTCTCTCTCTCTCTCTCTGTGTGTGTGTGTGTCTCTCTCTCTCTCTCTCTCTCTCTCTCTCTCTCTCTCTCAATTTTTAATCTCTCTCTCTCTGTCTCTCTGTCTCTCTCTCTAAACTTCATTAATCTATCTCTCTCTGTCTGTCTGTCTGTCTCTCTCTCTCTCTCTCTCTCTCTCTCTCTCTCTCTCTCTTTAAACATTACACACATGTTTTTATAATGAAACAGAACATTGCACGGAAGAGTTAAGGAAAGGGTCAGAGTCTCATGGGGAGTATGTTGTGAGTGAGCATGATGTTGCTTCAGTTTTTAAGAATGTGAAACAAAGGAAATCAGGCGGGCCGGATAATTTGAAAGGTTGGGTTTTTAAATATTGTTGTATACAGCTCAGCTCAATTAACACATTGTTGTTTTAACTGGTCTATACGTGAACACCTCTTACCACTTATTTCTGAAACAGTTCCTGTGCCTAAAAATCTACAAAAAAAACAACATAATATTTATCGTTGTCCGGTTGCCTTAACCTCTGTGGTCACAAAATGTTTAGAAAAGATAATTGTCAAGGAGCTTAAGAAGTGCTTCTCTGTTTTTCAAATCCTTACCAGTTTGCTTATGGAGAGAAATAAATGTTGAAGATGTAATATTTGTATTTCTGCTCACCGTTTACAAACATCTTGATGTTCCTAGAAATTATTGTAGAATATTGTTTATTGATTTTGTGCATGCTTTCAACCCCACCTGGTTATATCTAAATTGCAAAAGAATAATTTGATTGCTTGGATCGTTACCTTTCTAACATCAATTCCTCAATACACAAATGATTGTGTGCAATTGCTAACCAAAGTGATATTCATTTTCTTAAATTTGATGACGACACATAAATTCTAGGATTAATAAGGGAAGATGAAGCAAACTACAGAGAGACAATCTGATATTTTGTTAGATGGCGTGAAGACCATTACCTGCTTTTAAATGTCAATAAAACGAAAGAAATGATTACAGATTTTAGGAGGGAAAAAAAACATGTCTACCCTCTTTATTAAAGGCAAAGAGGTTGAGCAAAAGATACAGTACAATTATCTTGATGTCACTTTAGACGGTAAAGAAAATTGAATTTCTCACACCATTGATACTTTGAAACGTTTAAATACTATTAGGCACTTTTAAGGAAACTTAAAATCCATGTCGAAATAGAATAATGTGTCTCTTTTATGATTCAGTAATGGGGAGTGTGATCTGTTTCGCTCCTGTCTGTTAAATATGAAATGCAAATGTAAACTAGAGAAAATTATCTCGAAATGTAACAAATTTTGCAAACCCAGACAATCTTTCCCCCATTTAGATATGATATATTAATGAAAATGTCAAAGTAAGATTGTTTCAATTTTTCACGAGTAAAAAACTCAAAAATCCAACAGTCACCAACAAGTTATGGCGAACTTTTCTAGAACTAATGTGACAGTTTCACCTAAGGTCGCCGACCATCCAATTTCATTTTGACCATGATGGAAGATTTGAAAAATCAACTCAAAGATAAGCCAATAAAATAGTTCAAATTTTTCCTCTGTGTCATTGGGCCCCTTTCTTCCTCTTTCTTCCTCCCTGATCTCCCTGTCTCTCTTTCTTCCGCTTTTTCTGCTTCCCATTATCTTTTTCTTTCTCAATCTCTTCTCTGGCTTTCTTTCTTTCTGTCTATTTTATACACACATATACTCTCTCTCTCTCTCTCTCTCTCTCTCTCTCTCTCTCTCTCTCTCTCTCTCTCTCTCTCTCTCTCTCTCTCTCTCTCTCTCTCTCTCTCTCTCTCTCTCTCTCTCTCTCTCTCTCTCTCTATCTTCATCCAGATGTTTCCTGTTTCTTTTAATGTTAGCGTCTCCACCTCGGTTACCCCTCCCTTTCCCACTTCATAATGCCCACCGCAAAACCTCCAATAATCGCCCATACAACTACAGAACAAAAACCAAACCAATTTGTCGGCGATTTAGACAAACGGGTCTTCTACCTGGCAACCCATTGACGCGCAGACCATCCCACAATGCAACTATCCGGCTTTCCCGCTATCCACGAAGCTGAAGTCATGCCGGGCACCCAGACAATGTACCCTTTTCTACTCTGCGGCCGGGACCAAACCCCTGGACCGGATGTGGCGAATTGCGTTGCTGTCCTCAATTGTCCAGAACTGAGAACTGCCAAACCAAGCCATCCAACAACGGGAGTAATTTAGGTACCCGAAAAGCGCTAAAAAAACGTATAAAATAATAAAAATGCCGCGGTTTTTGAGGAAGAGTTGGCATCTTTGAATGCCATTCAGCGCGTGGACCAGTAGCACTCGTGCCGGACAGCGGTCAATACTGGGATGCCAGGAGAGCTGGTGATAATTGGCAGACACCGGATGAGGCGAAATTAGGATGGACTTAAAAAAAAAAAAAGATGAGATGAGAGAGCAAAAGTGTCCTTTCTTGCGCAAGTTTCTAATATGATTAGGAGAATAGTAAACTGTGTGAGTCAATTTCAAGTTACAGTGAAAGTGTCGTTGAATTTCTCAGTTTCATTAAATGCCCATTCTATTAAATTGATAATTTTATTATGAAAATACCCACGATGCCAGGTCGTTAGATTTAAACTTAAAGGCCATTTAACATTTATCACGTTTAATATAACATTATTTTAACAGACTTGTACATGTACGTTAACTTTTAACGCATGTTTTGATGTTATTGATTTGAATCAAATGTTTATATGTACGCCTAAATGAAATTTACCGAAAGAATAATACAGAAAGTCGTATCCTATTTTATCTTTTAAAATCGTTTCCTTTCTATAATGTTCTTGCTTTATAAAGACAAGTAGTGTCTTATACGAACAAGGTTTGTTTATTTTTAATCAATAACAAATTTAGTCACCTAAAGCGATCTTTGTTCAGTCAACAAAAAAACCTAAACATATGAATACGTCTTTTAAATTATCCAATAACAACCATTGAGAGTAGAAGTCACGACTAGGATAATAACCCCTTACCAAAAACTCTACTGAACAAAACTAAGAACATAATCATTTATGTCACTGAATAGAATAAGAACAAGCGTCAGTCTTACCCCCCCTGTCCAGCCACATCCCCACCCCAGCCTCCAGCATCAGTTTAGCTCTGTTCTAACAGTTCCTTTAGTTAATGCAGATTGACACCGCAAAAGGCACTGCTCTAAAACATAAAACTATTTACATTTTAGTAATAACAAAGAGATGGCTTGACATATTTAAATTGTTTTCTGATTCTTATTATCGTGGTCTATCTAAAAATATCAAAGGAATTTATATAGAAAGGCTTCTTAACTCAATCACAATACATCGGTTTAGAACAAAATTAAGTAGCGGGATGATTATTGATTAGAAAGATCGAACCTATATTAGTTTCTGTACAAGCCGCTTTATCTCTCACGATATTTTGATTACTCGCTCAACGACATCGACTCTGTTACCAGCAGGACTAGATTGTCCAAAACGCCTACACTTCAATCGCCTGAGCCGCTGGATAGGGCAGAAAGTAATATCTATAAACCCTAATTACTTCGGTCTATCGGCGAGGCTGGAGGGCTGGCGGGGTGGGGTGGGGGGTCAGGCGCGTGAAACAGTCAGTGCATTGATTTCCGAATTGAGAGGTCCCCAGTTCGAAACCCAGGCTCGATCAAATAAACGACGTATTTGTCCAATTTTGTTCCCACTGGTTCAGTCGGTGTCAGTATAATGTAACTGACTGAGACAGGAATCATGTTATCCTCGCAGTGTCTCTGTGGTAGCGGGTAAAGTTGTCAGACTTTTTATTGAGACCCGTCCATAAAATAGCCTATATTGTGCTGATGTTGGACGCTAAGAAAGACCTTAAACTTACACCTCAGGTGTATCAGTCCTGTTTCTATTAAAGTCAAGGTCGAAGGCGTTCTTCTACTTTCACTATGTTCTACTTTCACTAAGTTTTGATTAATTAAAAGTTCAATGACCGTAACTAATGTAATATTATTCTGCTCGACTTGAAAGAATCTTAATCAAATCTAATCTATATTTATTTTTAATCTCTTGCTCATTACATCTACATCGCGTCCGCACGGTCTCTTTCAAGCTTTTATACCTGCACTATTTGTGGACAGCTGCCTGCCCCTACCCATACCTTATTGGATATGCCTGGTTCACAGTAAATTAAACACGGGTTAATATATTTTGGATTACGAACTCTCTAGAAATCTAATAAGAGAGTATTAATGTACATTACACCTGTGATATAAGGTTAAACTAAAGAAATTATTATAAGGTTATAATCATAACATTTTTAGGTTATGTAAACTTCCCGATCTTTGTCAAAACAGCTGGGAACTTTTTCCATATCTTTGCACTTTTTGCTTTACATGTCTTTATAGAATTTTAATCTATGATATATTTTCGTAAGAATTATGGCCACAGGATATCTTTCAAACCACTCTGTGATACTTTTTTATGCTGCAGCAACTGTTTCAGAAAAGGCAGACGTCAATTTTTGTTCAAGTTTCACCTGACAGAGCGAGAATTTGAATTTCAATGCCAGTATGCAAATTATGGGTAGGGCGTGAATATGTTATATCAGAGCCAGTAGAACTTAGACAATGGTGAACCCGGCACAAAAAGCTATATACAATGTTTCCACCTTTCCTCCCTAGCGACATTATTCGTCCCTGTCCCTGTCTCTGTCTCTGTCCCTGTCTCTGTCTCTGTCTCTGTCTTTGTCTCTGAAGGCCCTCGCTCTGTGTTTGTGTCGCAGTTCATTAAATTGTTAGACATCAGTCTTGTGGCCCGTCGACAATAAAGCCTAAACAGTGCTGATGTCGGGTGTTATCTCATTAAGCAACCAACCTCAACTCGAGTCGATGTCTGTCTGTCTGTCTCTCTGTATGTCTGTCTGTCTGTCTGTCTGTCTGTCTGTCTGTCTGTTGTCTGTCGGTCTGTCGGTCGGTCTGTCTTTTAAACACTAAAGATTTAGAATACTAATTAAAAACAGAAAAGCACATTAAATAACTTAAGTTATAAATCAATGGTATCCAGTACGCCAAAACAAAGATGTTGTACTGAGGGCGTGGGTTCGAATTACTAGCAGGGTAATTACTAACTTGACAAATAATCTGACACAAACAAAATATGACTAAGAAAACGTAAATAAAGCTTTAATGCGAAAATCAGGCTGTAGTTAAGTTTCTAAAAAAAAGAAACATTCACGGAAATGCAAGTATTTCCTTATAATTCGAGTCAACCATTCGCTGCAGCTACTGCTGCTTCCTCTTCTTTTCCTATTTCCTCTCCTACCCTCTCTCTCTCCATCTTCATTTCCTTTAATTCACATTTTTTCTAACTATTGGGGGCCATCAGCAATGGCGTAAAACACCGGCCTCCAACTCAGGAAGAAAGTAGTTCAAATTTCGCATTGGCGAATTCGTTCCCTACTGGTTGGGTCGGTGTCAATATAAAGTGATTGGCTAGGGAAGAGTCAATATATCCCTGCACTGTCTCTGTGTGGCAACACGTAAACTTGTCAGATGTTAGCAGTGGGATCCGTACACAATTGGTCTATATAGAGCTGATGTTTCACGCTAAGCAACAACAAACCATTTCTTTGCCTTTTTTTTTCCTTACATCACATGTTTGGTCAAAGCAGGCTTGGAAAACAAATAACAAAAACAAAAACAAACAAAAAACAAAAAACAAAAAAACAAAAACAAAAGAGTCAAGTTATTTTTGTTCTAGATTATTACATTGTTTCCAACATTATTTGTATATTTCGTACTTTGCGAACTCATTTTTTTCTATTGCGAAATTATTACATTTCTATTGCGAAATTATTACATTTCTATTGCGAAATTATTCTATGTTTTGCGAAATTCTTATTCCTATTGTGTCGTTGATTGTGTTGGCTCTGACTCCTGCAGCCATAAAGGTGTCGATCCTCGCCCCGGATTGTGCTCAGCCCAAAATAATTACGCTGTTTTTATTCAGTTTTCAGCCATCATTCTTCCAGTGCTTCTTTAGACGTAAAATCTTTGACATTGTTTTGTATTATTACTCTACGGGGTACAGGAACCTTGAAGACAAAACTCAATTAAAAAATCCTTCTGGTGGAGTCAATTTATGTACTTCCTTGTTTTTATTACGACAGGATGCCTGTGAAATCAACGTAGTTAAGCTGGGTTTTTTTTCTTCTATAAACCGTATAAAAACTTGCTTCAAAAACTCTCAGATCAAAGCGAGACAATAGCAAAACTAATACCATTTTGGGAAATCAAAACTTATATTGTACTTGAAACCTTAACGATTGCATTCATTTTCCAAATTCAAGCTCATATTTTAATTTATCTACATGACTCACTCACAGACTTTTCAATAAAAAAAACCCAAAGATTCTATCTCTTACAATTTTTTTTCCTGAAAAGGATTTTGCCATCATACTTTCAAGTCCTTAAACATTTTAGAAACCTTTGTGCACTGCGTCTGACAGATCATCCCTCAACATTTCGCAACATTTTTTATCAAGAAAGAAAAAAAAACACCTCAAGTATACAGTACATACTTAGGTAAGAACGTGAGAAAAAAGAAATAAAGCGAGCATTTCGCCAAATCATTACAGCCATCACTCTTGACCGATAAAGGGACTCCACTCTCCTCACAAAAATTGCTGTCGAGCAGACGAGAACACTCGAGGAAATAGAAGGGTATAACAAGCTTTCCACAGGCAGTCGAATATGAAGAGCTGTTATGATGAGGAAGACAGTTCCTCCCTCGCGCTGATTCCTGGAGTTTGGTCTGACTTGACAGCCCGAGATTGTCTTGTGGGCGATTTACTGGATGTGCTACGTGGAGAGAAGGTGGGGATAGATAGGCAGAATGATAGATGGAGAGATAGAGAGAGGGGAGATGGAGAAAGAGAGGCAAGGACAGAGAGAGAGAGAGAGAGAGAGAGAGAGAGAGAGAGAATGAATAAGAAATCGACAGATAAGTAGATATAAAGTGAAAGAGAGAAAGGGAGAGAAAGAGCTAGAAAGACAGAGAGTGAAAAGAAAAAGGGAGAGAGAAAGAAAGACAAAAAGCAAGACAATGAGATCCAGCAAGAGAGAGAAACAAAAAGAGAGTTAGAGAGAAAGGAAGAGACTGTGTGTGAGTGAGACACAAAGAGAGAGAAAGAGTGAGAACGATAGAGAGTGAATGAGAGAACGAGAAAGAGAGAGAGAATGAATGAGAAAGACAAAGAGAAAGAGAAAGACAGAGAGAGTGAATAAGAGAGAAAAACAAAAAGAGCGTGAAAGAGAAAGGGAGATAGAAAGAGTGAGAGAGAGAGTAAGAGAAAGAGGGGATGAGAGAGAGAAAGAGAGAGAAAGAAAGAGAGAGAAATAGAGAATGAGAGAGGGAATGAGAGAAAGTGAGAGTTTTTTTAGAGTTCAGTTGCGAAAATCTTTGGATGCATAAAGTCTTTCTCCACTTGCTAGTAATGATGAACGTCTTGATCCACAGAGCGCGTTTGTTTATGACCAGCTATGAGCGCATATTTATGGGATTGTAAAGAGTCTAGTTATTGTTCGTGATGGATGAGTTCAGTTCAGTGTATTTAGCGAAACAAAAGATCAGACAAACGATTCAAGGAGTAGACAGTTATAGATTAGAAAAATGGAGCACATAAGTAACACCTATTACAGACATGCAGCGTTGGGAGATATCAATAGAGGAGCACCTAGTTTGACATCTGAGTACAAGGGAGAGAGTAAGAAAGAAAAGAATAAAGGAGAGATATTATTAGCTGGAAGATGGTAAACGGATAGATGGATAAATTAATTATTAGGAAGAAAGATAGAGAGGAAAAGGAGTGAATAGGAGGGTGGGGGTAACGCAAGAAGTAAAGGAAGTGAAGAAAGACTGGAGGGAGAAACAGAGAGACAGAGAGACAGAGATAGAGAGAGAGAGAGAGAGAGAGAGAGAGAGAGAGAGAGA
>RQTK01000343.1:245660-264625 GCA_003991915.1 Elysia chlorotica | reverse complement strand
TCTCTCTCTCTCTCTCTCTCTCTCTCTCTCTCTCTCTCTCTCTCTCTCTCTCTTTAGAACAATAGAGGAAATACACTATCACACACCACAACAACTTCTGGGTGATTTAGTAAGGAATTAAGAACCCACTAACATAAAAATGATTATTGGAAATCAAGGATCAAAGGATGGTTAATAGAACAAATTCTATAGAATCATTGTGTTAAAAGAACTTCAATCAATGAACAGAACTCTTGTATACAACTTTTTCCTTTCAAGATGGTTTAGAATTTCATGAACATGTATTGCAATAGCATCATCTGTTGGAAAATTGGGAATGGGATGTGTCAAAATGTTGTTCTCAAAGCTGAATTTTAATTAAAGTTTAATAAAGAGGTTTCATTTTCAGCAATCTTGGAAATTGAATTTTATTTGATTTGATTTGATTTTTGTAGGTGTTCTTTATACCAGCAAAAGCATCATTGTAGCGTAATTGATTTCAAGCAAACTATTAATAATTTAATAGATTGTAACGAGTGCTCAAAAATTTTACACATTCCAGAAAGCTGGTAGTCCTTTCCGTAGAGCATTAAAATGTAAAAATGGATGTTTCTCGTTCGTTTTCATGTTTTCACTATCTTTGAATGAGGAATATCACGCATAATTGATCAGACCTATCCCAATACTTAACATGATTAGCTTAAGAGGCTCTGACTGAGACTAAAGAGATTTTAAAAATTATTTCACTTAAACATTGTCTCTTAGGCTGAATTAAATAGTTTCAAAAAACACCAATTTTTAAGGCCGAGTTGTGTAGAGAAAGTACATGTATAACCTAAGCCACATAACGCATTGAAGACAACAGATTATGAATAATGATCTATAAAATATGCAAGGTTAGACAGCAAAGATCCCACCATGTAATACTTTGCTATGTAGTTTCACAAATTTTTAGATCTTGCATTTTCCCCATTGCCACAAATAAATTTGAAGGCTGGACGATTACAAAATTGATTTAAAAAAAATCTGAAATTACCATTTCAATTCATTGTTAACTAATACTTCAGTGCATGTACAAAGGTGATCTTAGTTTATTCTTAAATAACTTGAAGCAAAATGGGGGGCACGGTGGTCCAGGGGTAGAACATCTGCTTCCGACGCAAAAGGTCCCGAGTTCGAATCCTGGATGTTGCGTTCCCTACTGGTTGGGTCGGTGTCAGTATAATGTGATCGGCTGATACAGGAGTCATGGTATCCCCGCCCTGTCTCGTGTGTGGCAGCACATAAATTGTCAGACGTACGTCTTGGGGCCCGTATACAATATAGCCTATATAGTGCTGCTGTTGGACGTTAAACCAACTCAACCAACCAACCTTCCTAACATACCCACACCGGTGCTTGGTACTGGCCCTGCGCACGTTGCTTCACTCAAGGTCTATAATGCTCTGCCTTATTTTTTTAACACTAAAGATTTAGAATATTAATTAGAAACAGAACAAAGCACATTATTACTTTAGTTATAAAACAAGGGTATTCAATACACCAAAGCAAAGATGTTGTACTGAAGGCGTGGGTTCGAATCTTTAGCAGGGTTAATACTAACTTGGCTAATCTGACACAAACAAAATATGACTAAGAAAACGTAAATAAAGCTTTAATGCAAAAATCAAGTTGTAGTTAAGCTTCTGAAGACAAATAGGTCGAAAAGAAAGCATTCACGGAAATGCAAGTATTTCCTTATAATTCGAGTCAACCATTTGTTGCAGCTACTGCTGCTTCCCCTTCTCTTCCTATTTCCTCTCCTACCCTCTCTCTCTCCATCTTCATTTCCTTTAATTCACATTTTTCCTAACTATTGGGGGCCATCAGCAATGGCGTAAAACACCGGCCTCCATTTCAGAAAGAAAGTAGTTCAAATTTCGCATTGGCGAATTCGTTCCCTACTGGTTGGGTCGGTGTCAGTATAATGTGACTGGCTGTGACAGGAGTAATTGTATCCCCGCTCTGTTTATTTGTTTTGACACTTAATAAGGTCAGACGTTAGTCTTGCGACTAGTCTACGACATAGCCTAATGTCTGACATTCTATTAATATATCAACGGCTGGTGACAACGCACTAATCCGGTTATAATAGTAATAATTCTGGCACATCAGAAGGGCCAAACTGTCTCATGTGGTAGAGTGTTGATCTCCAGATCGGAAAGTCCGTTGTTCGAATCCCATGATGGATCAAACATGTATCTGTGCAATTTCGTTCCCTACAGGTTGGGTCCGTGCCAGTATAATGTGACCAGCTGAAACAGGGAGTTCAGGTCTTCCCGCCCTGTCTCATGTGCGGCGGCACGTAAAAATGTCAAACTTCAGTCTTGGGGCCCGAACAAAAAATACCGTACATGGTGCTGAGGTAGAACGTTCAGAAGAAAAACAACAACAAAAAACACGTATTTGACGATGCTGACAATAACAGTTACTCTCTACAAGTGAATTGAAAAAATGAAATGGCTAGCGTTAATGTAATTATTTACAAGACATAACACCAAACCATGTATTTAACGAACAAAATTTGAAAAAATGAAAATGTATGTGTTTTTCTCAAGATTATGAAAACGGCGCGGTAGCGTGCGACTCGTCATAAGAATATGAGAAAAAGAAGAAGGCATACGACGAGTCGTAGGCATATGAGAACAAGGCGAAGATTTACGACAAGTGTTAAAAATATACAAAGAAGAAGACTTACGACAAGTCATAAGAAAATGAAAAAAAGAAGAAGACTTAACGACGAGTCGTAAGCTAGTGCGACTTTGTGCTTGCTGCCCCGTATCTCTAATGCCGTTCATCTACGATCATTCAAACACATTCCGTATGCCTTTTGGCACATTCACATAAACAATTCCTTCACACAAGTAAAATTAGTTGTTTTAGTGTCTGTGTTAGATTACGCTTTATGGTTTACTAATGGTGGCATTAAACCAGCCCCAATGTGTGTCTCTGTAGTGCCTTGCGTACAGACTTTCATTTAGTTTCTTGTTTATAATTATAATAATTACAATCAACGTAACAATAATAATACTATTAATAATAATAATGATAATAATAATAATAATAATTATAATAATAATAATAATAATAATAATAATAATAATAATAATAATAATAATAATAATAATAATAATAATAATAATAATAATAATAATAATAATAATAATAATAATAATAATAATACCACAATAAAAATAATTATAATGAAGCTAAGCCAAAAAACGATATGCTAAGGTTTTTTTTAACGAGGGGGGCAGGAAAATGTACAGAAATAAGCAATGCATTTGTTAAGTGTCATAAGATTTACATCTGCATAATTTTTAAATTATGTAAACACTCACCATTTCTCTCTTTTTGAGCGTTTTGAGCTGGAATTGAAAAAAAAATCTTCTAGCCATCCGACTTTCAAATGCATAAATAATGAGGAAGTCTAAAAAAGTGGATTTTCGGACAGAAACGAATCTAGCATACGCAATAAGTATTGATTTTTAAAAAATTACACCGTTTCCTTAGAATGTTTGATTTATAAAAAGAAATTGTAAAATCACAGAATAACATGTAGCCCACTTTAGGAAATTCAATGGTGTTTAAATACAAGCAACAGCAAGAACGTAAGTAATTTTTCTTATGACATAAAGTGTTCAAGGCAAAGGATTAGAAATAGCAATCGCACGCAAAAATAAACAAAGCAACTTAAATTTATTAGTATATCATCTCCCAACTTTTACAGCATCTCTTTGTAAACCACTTTTAATTTCTAAAGTTATTGATTTTTGAGGAAAAAACAACAACACTATAATGAGTGTTTGAGTACTCCATATGTAATATATAAAATTAGAAAACAAGAATACAAAATCAAATGTGTATAGTTCAAGTCAGCGCTAATGATCATGAGAAACTGTTATTATTGATTGGTCTATGTAGTTGGACCGTGTACTTCGAGATTGGCCACTTTAGAAAGGTTTCTTGTTAGGGTGTGGGTGAACACAGAAACAGCAAAGTAAAACCCAACATAATTATAGTTCATAATATGAATTTTACGATTTTCTCATGGCTGTGTCATTCTTTTTATTTAATTTCGAATCTGTGGAATCTGCACAGCCAGAAAAATGTCCCGTTGCTGCAGCAGCGACTTAAAGTAATTTTCAAATCAGACAGAATCTAAAACGGTCTTTTGGAATTTCCTGGGACAATCAAGAGAGTCTGGGAGATCGACACAAGACTTCACGAGTTGATTGCCTAAACTTTTTATCTGAAGTCCACATCACGTTCGCCTGAAATGGACTTAGCCGCATTCTAAAGTGAACAACAACAAAAAACAACAACAACAACAACAGCAACAAAAACAACGAATAGTAAGAGAAAAGTCATTTAAATGAAAAGTGAAGCGTCTCGAATAGAGGGTGAAAAGTCTTAAGTGGTAAAGCGCTAGTACCCTACGATCGGTAAAAAAATGTATTTGTATGATTTCGTACCCTACTGGTTGTCAGTATAATGTGACTGGCTGTGACAGGAGTAATTGTATCCCCGCTCTGTTTATTTGTTTTGACACTTAATAAGGTCAGACGTTAGTCTTGCGACTAGTCTACGACATAGCCTAATGTCTGACATTTTAACGTTATGCATTCAATCAGCAAATAAAAACAGGACTTTATAAGAGATGGGCTTTTGCATAAACAAGTCGGGTAATTTGAATTTTTGTTTTCTCCTTTTGACAGCTTGACACTCGAGAAATGTCACACGGGCTATCATTGAGTGACCTGATTAAGTCTAAAATAGATCGTATTGGTCTGTTGAGCGAAGTGTGCGGGTGAGTAATGTACCATGAGATCTGAAAACAAGATAATAAAAAAAACGTTTCATGTGAGGCCTATGCGAATATAGAGAATGGTAAAGATTATTGTTATTTTTATACACTCGTGTGACAACGTACCATATATAAAAATCCACGGATGTTGAATTACATAGTGTTGGACGAAACAATGACTCGGAGCTTTATTCCATATATAAATGAATACATATGGAAAACCAAATCAATGTTTGGCCTGGCTTCAGGTACAAACAACAGCATTACATGTTATCTCATCGTATTTTAATTAATGCACACAAAAAGTTCACGGTAAATAGATTGTTACACAAAGAACAAAGTGCGCACTATTCGGGCGAGATCCCTCATACAGCGCGATCTATGCAAGTGTCATTCTGCCACCTATGCTCTTGTTTCAATGCATGGTTCACGAACCCTGCTTGCGTGTGAGGCGTGATAATTATTATGTTATTTCAAACCCGATTCTCTAAGCAATTTCAAATCTGTTTTGG
This sequence comes from Elysia chlorotica, assembly GCA_003991915.1. NCBI lineage: Eukaryota > Metazoa > Mollusca > Gastropoda > Plakobranchidae > Elysia > Elysia chlorotica. The sequence continues at coordinate 259,288 of RQTK01000343.1, read as the reverse complement.
ATGATCAAAGTAATAAGAAAAAAAAATAAAACCAAAGCAAAAAGAATTGTTAAAGACAGCCAAAAACATAATTATTCCGAACAAAACAAAACCAAAATTAAAACAACAACAACAACAACAATAAGCAAATAAACAATCATAATGCAACAAATGGTTATCTTAACCTCATAATTATTAGATCGATTTAGAAGAAAGAAAATAATTTCTCCCTTTAAAATTTTTATAGATATTTTTCTTTCTTTACCGAGTTCTATCTTTTATGAAAACAAATAACACCAAAACAACAACAACAAAAACAACAACAACAACAACAACAACAACAAACGACAAAAAAAAACACACAAAAACAAATAGACCGAGCTTACAGAATAAAAGATCGACGTATAGGACGAACGCTCAAGTACTCTCAAAATACTCCATGGTTGAGTTAAAGTATTTACTTATGTGCCTTTATTGTAGAAGGTTACGCGACAGACTATTACTTAGATATAAACATAGCTGGACTTTCCCTGATGGCTACTAGAATAGTGCTCAGGATACTTAGGCGCTAGACTAACGGTGCTCACAGTGAATGTGGTCATTAGGCATGTCAAAATATCGACAGGCAGGGAGAATCGCATCTGATATTACCCTCGTGTAGACAGACGGGAGGCAGAGAAACTGTGTATTATTACATGGGAGAGAGTTGGACAGATAGGGAGAAGGATACACAGCATCGGAGAGACAGACGGATGCAGACAGACAGCGTTACAAACGGAGGAATACGGAGATGAAGGGAAAGTGACAGAGTGTTTGTGTGTGTGTGTGACAGTCAGAGAGACAATCAGACAGACAAATAGAGAGAAATAAAGCCAGCCAGTCAGCCAGACAGACACACCGACAGACAGACAGAAAGGCAGACAGACAGACAGACAGAAAGTCAGTCACCCAGCAAGCCAGAGAGACAGCCAGCCAGACAGCCAGACAGACAGCCAGACAGACAGACAGACAAACAGACAGACAGACAGGTAGCGGAAATGAGCCCGTGCCTAATGAGGGACCCGGCCTGGATCGATTCATTCGAGATATGACCTGGTCAGAGCGGTCAAACTGGGAGAGCCTGCGGACAGCCCGGGCCGATTGATTACAGCTCCCGATGGCACTTGTTAGCCAACCCACTCACTTCTCTTCTTTGACCCAACAACAAAACAAAAACAAAAACACAAACAATACAACACAAATAGTGCGAACCAAAAGCAGGAGTTTGTTGTTGTTGTTGTTGTGTTGCTTTGTTTTGAAGGGCCATGAAAATATAATTATGTTGCTTTCATCCTCCCCAAAGGTATAAAAGCAACAACGGGAGTAGTGTGGATTTCTAATTGGGACTCGGTTTCTTCACTAACCTTATCGTGAAACCTCTCTGTGTCTAACCTACGGGTCCTCTTATGGTTTGTTTTGTTATTGTTGAGGGGTTCAGTTCGCCAAGACATCCCAACAAATCTGAACAAAGATAACAGTTTAGCGTGATATTGCGGGGGAAAGGTTTCACCTGTGAAGTCAATCTGTAAATTATTTATGTGAAGTTACTGAATGTGTTCTTACTTACGTAAGAAATAGACTGTTAATTGGCGGCTCTCTCTCTCTCTCTCTCTCTCTCTCTCTCTCTCTCTCTCTTTCACTGTATGACTCTCTTTTCCGCAGTCTCTCTTTCTCGCAATTTAAATATAGGGAGAGAGGTAAAGAGAGAATGATAGAGGGAGAGAAAGAGAGGGAGAAGAGATAGACAGAGAAGGGATAGACAGAGAAAGAGAGAGATAGAGAGAGAGAAAGAGAAAGTGAGAAAGCCACGTGAAGATTTTGATAAAATATAAATTTATAATGATACGGAACTACTTCCGTAATTTCTGCGTTATATATTTTGAATGCTGAGTGATCTAACAAACAAACAAAACAACAACAACAACAAACAAGATAATAATTATGATTTGTCATGTGCAAATTAATATTAAAGTCACTATTTTTCTTTTTTTCTAAATTACTGACTTTTTCCGAATATGGAAGCGGTGATTAAATGACACAGCGGTGATGCGGTGGTATAGTGAAGATAGGCAACAGCGCAACAAAGCGGTTGAGTCACTTAAAGGGTATGTACAAAATGTATGATGAACAAATCGTTGCTATTGAAAAATAATAAGCACCGTAGACTGGCGTCTAACCATGGATAAAAGAAATATCCTCATTCAGCTTATTAAATAATTGTTGTAAATTGTCCACGTCGATGCTGGTGGGGTGGTTCAAAGACAAATAATTAACGCTATTGCCTGATTGTTGTGTGAGCACAAAATCTGTAACAGCTGCTGCGATTGACTTGTGACTTCAGCTCTGCTTAGTTTTTCTCTCCATGCATAACCAGAGTCTGTAGATTTAGTGAGTCGTGAAACGATTCAGGCATGGACTACACAGTGTAATTATGTTATTGTATTAGGCTGGCGTGACCTGTACTCACTCTATTCTACTTTCATTGTGATGAGGCGCTGAGAGAACCACTAGACCGTGATGTTAGTATATTGTTACTCAGTTTTACACAAGGAATCTGCCCACTTACCCATCCCGACCCACAGAATTGTGCAAAATCGTCCCCATGAGGAAACTGAAGAGGTAACTTCTAGTAGTTCTACCAAGAGATTTATGCTGATCGCCTTCTCACCATATACGACAAAATGCGTCTGTTTTTTTTCTCCAACAAACACTGTCTATCATTAGTTTTCATTTTTGACTGGTCTATCGCCAGTAAGGTCGCTTTGGTTGGGCTACTAGGTTGGGCAACTTCAGAGTTTTCAGGGCCCAGTGTTTACAACTTTTGTTCGGCTGCAGACTAAGCAGCGTGAAGGAGTGAATTTGCTCTGACAGTAGAAAATGGGTGGTCCTCCCTCCATTTAACTCACTCTCTCACTCTCTCTTTCTATCTCTCTGTCTCTCTTACTCTCTTTCTCTTTCTATCTTTCTCACTCACTCTGGATTCTTATGAAACCAAAGGAACATATTTTTTGACAAATCATTCAATAAATATGAATAGATCTGCAAAGCGCACATTTGCATACGGGGCTTGCTCCGTCTCGGCAGGTCTACGCCAGGGGCTCTCGAGTGTCGGGGATATAAAAAAACACAAAGTTTAGGTTAACCAGCGGGAATTGGTCGGTGATTTTACACAAACTAAACCCAGTGTATGTCTCAATCGGGCAAATTGTTTTATGTTGACACAATGTTACACAAATTCAAGAATCATGTAATTTACCTTGACTTTGGAAGGCCATTTTGGTATTAAAACGCTGTCTTAAATTCTAAAAACATATGACAAAAGGAAAGAGACAGATAATTTTATCGATATCAGGATACCGCAATTTTGAAACAAAAGGTTACACAAATTTAAGAAAGATATCGGGATAATATCTTAATAGTTTATTATATTAAACGGTTTTGGAATACACATGAAGTGATGAATTTCAACCAGAAGGTTGATTTCTTTGTATAAACTGCCGCTCGGTTGTTTCTTACTTATTTTTACAGAAAAAAATGGTTCTTGGTTATAGAATGTTTCGTTATCATTATAAAATAAAGATGTACACTTAAGTTTACTTAAAAATATATTATATTGTCTCTATACATGAGAAAGAACAAAATTGATTTGTTTAGCGTACCATTCTCTACATCTATGCCAATTGTAAACTTCATTAAAACGCAATAAGAATCAAGAGCGAACATAATATTATATGCACACATATTGTTGATAAGCAGTTTTGTTTAATGGCTAGATGACTGAGGAAAGCAGACTATGGGCCAGCTCTGTGGAGGCGGCTTGGATTAAACTCAAACTTAAACACAACTGAGTGCTTACTTCTACCTCGCGTATCATACGGATTAAACTCAGACAATTAAGTGCTTACGTCTACATCGCATGTCATACATACAATTCATCAATAACGCAGTCTGCCCAATTCTTTAGCCTCAGCGCGAGCGTCTTGTAATGACACGAAGCTTCTTTTGGTGATGATTTTTTAATAACAAACAATAGGGCCGTAAGGTAAGTGTGTACAATATCATGGTAATGTTACGACTCATCTTAAAATTAACATGAGAATAAAAAGTACATGTATCAGAACAGAATGCAAGTTACCGCTATGTTGTACTAACGCCCGCTTCATGTTTATAAAGACCTCAAACTAAACAGATTAGAATAGGCACGGGAAGAAGATTGTTAATGTTCAAGTCGGACCAAAGATTTCCTTGACACGAAATTGAGAGTAAGACTATGTTTGAGCAGGTGTATTTGGAAAAAAAAACACTTCATTTTTGTTCCTGCGCTTGGTTGTAGTTCAAAAGTTTTAGACGTAAGCATGTAGGCTTTATAACAAAAGAAAAAGCGTTAATAAATGTAGTAAAACAAAACGGAAATATTTATTCGCTAAATTAGACATTGTACCGCTTTGAGATAACGCACATCTACGGATCGGCGTTTACACTGCGAGCAAGATTTTACATTTTACAGTTGTTGTTTTTGTTACCTTTTAGAAAATGGATTTTTAAAATACATAATACTATGACGGATCAAAGAACAAATTTTGTGTCAATTTTTTCAAATACCTTAATACATCAAGCTCGAGTATTTTTTTTTTAAGAAAAAAAGCAAAACATTTTTTCCTGGATATAGGAAAATACATTTAATCAAATTTACCATAAATAAACTTTTCAATATAGCTTGTTCTAAATATTAAAACTGTACTTACGGTAATTTTGAGATCCTCTTTAATGAACTGACCATCCAACACACAGACACTGGTTTTATTCAGTCTCTCTGGGGGTTTTTTCTTCTAGAAGGAATATCCTTTGCTCTATTTATTTACAACTATAACATAAAAGGATTTACAGTTTCCTGTTTAAACTTTAATTCTACGAACCGTTCCAGTTTGCCTGGAAAGTAATTGTCCCCTTCGAGATACGATGCACTTTTAACATGGATCGGTCAAAAAGTTATTGTAAAGAATCATGTACACATTTTTTGAGGGCTTTTAATATTTCCACAACTAAAAAGGATTACTCCAGTTCAATTAAAAAAATTAAAGCATTAGAATTGTCATGTTTTCATAACAACAAAAAAATAACTTCATTTTAAAAGACGAAGGGTATTTCCGTAGGATTTTGGTTTTAACTTGATGAAGAACTCAACCGACTTGTTAGTGATGTGGAACAATGAAGTCAATATAGGTGTAAGTGAGCGGGCTCCCCGCCTAAGATGTTAAGACGTGTGTTCAAACACTGGTCCCAGCAGCAGCATCGTTCCTCCCGCGTCTCTGAGAGGGCTGGCGGGTCAGTGAGCGCTCGTCGCGCGCGCGTCTCTAGGGCGGTGAGTCGGCGAGTCGCGGTGGCGAGAGAGACAGTCAAATGTCGCCAGACTGGTGTGAGGCTGGCTCGCGCGCCAGGTGATGCTGGGACCAGTGTTTGAACACACCGCTTACTACCTCTTTAAGTCTAGGGTGGAGATAAGGCATAGATCTATAAATAGCACTATTTGTTCTTTTTATAGAGATCTATGAGTTAAGGTTTGGGACGGGCATCTGGTCTATGCCGTCTCCGCCTCGACTGCAGAGCCAGTGATCGCAAGGGCCGCGCTCTCGGACTTGAGGGAGCGTTCTTACTAAACAATCAGAAAACCACCATACGCTTAAACGTCTGGATTACGTCACCCGTTACCATGGCGTGCATGGCAACGTCTGTGATATTCAGTCACCCCCTCTACATGGAGTTGATTCCAAAATGACTGTCCAAGTTTTCGGGTGGTCTGGACCCTCACCTCCACTTGTCTCAGGCCCTACGCGCGCACCGCGAGAATGTTTGTGTCCGCAAACAGTAACCAGAGTCAGTGAGTGAGACCAGTAGATCTGGTAAGGGGTTCCATGGAAGATCAAAATAATGACAGGTGGGTTTGGCTCTTGTAAGGATGTAAACCCACAGAGTAATTTACAGGACACTTTGGGCGTGTGATTATTTTGATATTTAAAACAAATATCGAAATCGATTAAAAGATGAAAAAATAAGCGATTTGTATAATTGACTAGAGATTATTTCATTCGTTGATTTGAAAAGTATCAGTTGAAAAAAAGAAAGAGAGGGAAGGAGAGAAAGAAAGAAGAGAGAGAAAGAGAGAGAGAGAGAGAGAGAGAGAGAGAGAGAGAGAGAGAGAGGGAGAGGGGGGGGGGGGGGAAGGAGAAAGAGAAGGAGAGAGAGAAAGAGAGAGAGTGAGTGTGAATGAGTAAGAGAAAGAGACCAACAAACAGACAAGTGGACATACAACCAATAAGGCAGGTAGAGTGGGGAACAGTACGGCTAAGTAATAACCAAAAGTAAGAAAATATAAAACTTTTCAAAAAATAATGTGTGAAACTATCCACATTACACTTACCCTATAACTTAAAACTAGCTTACAACGCTAAGCTGCTAGAAGACGATATAAAAAGGAAATATAAAAAGGGCAAAATAAACGCCAAACTTGTACCACATAGTGACTGATCTTCTCTCAATCGATCATACAGAATTAAGAATATAAATGTCTATTCCGAAATTTGAGAAAGTTTTCTGGGTACAGTCCAGGATTTCCATTAAGAAAATAATGTGTCGGACCCCAATCGACCAAGAAATCCCATACAAACACTGTGATATCAGCCAGCGGTTTGGCACTTCAGACAGGGCGCAGATGCCAAGTCACAACACCAGCCAGGTTTTAGTTACTGGTGCAGTGTGGTGTAGTTTGGCAAACAAAAGTCATTAAAAATCAACCGCTTTACGGACATCTTGCTGTTGATTATTTGCTTGGAGTTCAACTCAACAGCTGAAAAAACATTGCATCCTTCACGACATGACATTGGAACAAAGGGCGAAATCTTATACGTCGCTGGATCAATAACAACAACACTATGGTCATCTTGATTGAAGGCCTGATTAATAAACGGAAGTCGGAAAGTCTATAACAGGGACCTGCTTAGATTTGTTTGGTAATTGCGAACATTCATTGATCTAACGACGAGCTTCTGTCTCCGCTGGTTTCCTCCCTATGGCGAGTTAATTACCTAGAGAGGTCGTTAGATTTGGCAGTGCAGTCTGGTCACTGGTCGAAATCTTAAACATTTTCTGATTAACCGAACCAGTGATATTAGGCAGACTTACAATTACAGGCGCTAGTGTGATGTCCGTGCTAACCCCATCGCCACTGCCTGGGCTTCAAGTCAGAGCCCTAACGCCATGGGGTGTCTTGGGTTCATTGTATCGGAGGTTATTGGCCTCATCAGGGTTAACGACTTGGGGTCTGGCTGTGTCAATTTGGGATTGTAAATTGTTGTTAGTCATTCCTGGAGACAGGGTGATCAAGCTTTATACAACTGTCACAGTTTCTTTGTTTGGACAGGGACGTGAGTGTTAACATTCAGTGGGGTTTGCGGGTAAAATCAAGAGGTGGATTTTCAGCATGGAAAAAGGTGAACAAGAAAGACAATAGGTGTTTAGGTAATTTTTGGGTAAACAGTTTGGTTGGTTTTCAAATAGCTGATTATTATATAGAAAAATGTAAGTAAAAGGATAGACATTAAATAACATAAAATAGACACGATCTGTATTTTCAAAAATAGACTGAATTTGAGAGACATTCATGCAACACCTTGTTTTATGTTTTGTTGTAGCTTCTTTTCTAATAAAATTCTGTATGGAGTTGCTGTCTGGATCGTTTTTCTTTTCTCAGTGTCAATCGAACCTTGGTGTACGTCAATAAATGGACACACATTATAGAGTCAGTTTGCTTCATAAATCAGCCAGGACCCTAAGCTCATCCCTTACTGTTCGAACTGTTTCGATTATTTGCAATACACACCTCTAGATACAATGTATTAAACGGACTTTAATGACTAGCCCAAAAAATGACTTATTTACCTAGCATCAAAACCGATAGTAGTGGAATTAGCCTACTAAAAGCAACACCAAATGACAACAACATGACCATGTTCTTATATCTTTCATCACATAATAACAATTTAATGACCAGAGTTATGGGATTGGTATTCGATTATTCATAGATAAAAAAAGATGTTGATTATGCCCGGTCTTTGTTTAAAAAAATAGCCATAGATTAATCCTGGATCAGCCTCGTTATTTTTTTTCGGAAAACATGTTGTGGTTTTCTTTGTTTATCTTTTAATATTTATTTATTTAGACTTTTGCAACCTCTCCCTAATTTTTTTCCCTCCTCTCTCGTTATTGCATTTTTTTTCTTCTTCAAAACGAAGTTTCGACCTCTGAAGACCTGGTTGGCCCAACAGGGAGTTTTCTATGAAAGGCAAACAACAAACAAAACAACATAACAACAACAACATAACAACAACAACAACAACAACAACAAAACACTCACTAAATCTCGCCAAACAGAAAAGGAATTCCTTTCTTGGGATTGTTCGTAAACAATGGAGAAAAACAACTCATTACCTATTTAAAGAAAAATACCAACATGTTTATTCAGCACTTTGTCAATCTATTTTGAGCTGTAGTTAGTTTTCTAAAATAGCATTATTTTTTTCCCTTAAAGTACTCTCTTATTGGAAGCCTTAATGTAGATAAAGCTAAGTAGTAAAAATGTGCCTTAAGAAATCTACCATCAACCAAAATATACATTCACTTTGTTTTTCAGAATTTAAACAGATTGTGAATTTATAAGATAAGTAAGGTATTTACTTTGTCCAATCTAGGTGTCGTGTTGATTTGAGTAGATTTATTTTGCAAACGGCATCATTATATTCGAGATCCACGCTATTCCGCACAATAACTGCCATAAATAAGTGGTATAGTAAGGAATTGCCAAAAAAATATTTCACTATTAGCAAATAAAATGTCCACGACTGTGCACAATTTCAGAAACCGTTTCTTCTGAAACGTTAAATAACCTGAGAAAAATAACGCAGTACAATTATTAATTGCAGGAAGAAGAAAACTTTAAAGGCCCATCGTGTTAACACGAGAATTCACTTCAAAAATCATTGAGAAAAAATAGATTAAGTCAATTAATAAAAAAAAAAAAACAACAACAAACAACCACAGCAACAACAACAGCAACAACAACAACAAAACAACCCTATGAAAAATCATGTTGCGAATGAATTTTGGAACGTCCAACGTCATCATAAAGTTGTTGTTGTGTGGACGGGTTCCAAGACTAACGTGCTGCCACATAGAGACAGTGCTGGGATACCAAAACTCCCGTCTCAGTCGGACACACCACTCTGACAACAACCAAAACAGAAGGTTTACCGACCCCAGGTTTCCAACTAGGGATCTCCCGAGCCCTGTAGAATGTAGAGAGACAACTATTATAATTCATGATTCACTGAAGTGGGTACCCTCAGTGGTGAAAAAAACATACACAAGCCAGAGAAGTGGTACACTTTGACAGTCGCATGTGTTAGGATAAGGTTTAGATATTCCAGATAGAGAAAGACCACCTTTATTTATCATTACGTTAACCCAATGCAAAACATTTTGAAGGTTAAAGTTATAAAAAACACCTTTTAATATTAGCATTATTTCTATTGTGCAATAGGTGTTCGTTTGCCTAAGCTGTAGGTGTATTTTTATATTAAAATAATAGATATATAAGGCACAATGAATTCCACAATTAGCTTATCTTTTATCTTTAAAAAAATGCCTATTTTAATATCTACTCGTTTTACAAACATATCGTAGAATAAATACAATATCAACATGTTTCAAGTTGAGAGCAAAGGCATGTTGGTTATATTCCAAAGCATTAAGGCTGTCTTCCAAAGCATGAAGATTGTCTTTCAATACGTCGTGGATGACTTTCAATAAATTGTTACAGTTTTCACATTGGCACAATCTTTCAAAACCATTTGGCTGCATTTCAAAGCACTGTGGTAGACCTTGAAAGCATCCTGATAGTCTTTGAAAACATTGCGACAGTCTTTTAAAACATTGCTACAGTCTTTTAAAATATTGCGACAGTCTTTTAAAACATTGCGACAGTCTTTCAAAACATTGCGACAGTCTTTGAAAACATTGCGACAGTCTTTCAAAACATTGCGACAGTCTTTGAAAACATTGCGACAGTCTTTCAAAACATTGCGACAGTCTTTCAAAACATTGCGACAGACTTTCAAAGCATTGCAAAGGTCATTCAAAACATTACGACAGTCTTTCAAAACATTGCTACAGACTTTCAAAGCATTGCAAAGGTCATTCAAAACATTACGACAGACGTCAAAACATTGCGATAGACTTTTAAAACATTTTCTTTGCAAGCATTGCGACAGTCTTTCAAAACATTGCGACAGTCTTTCAAAACATTGCGACAAACTTTCAAAACATGACGACAGACTTTCAAAACATTGTCTTTGAAAACATGACGACGGTCTTTCAAAACTTTGCGACAGTCTTTCAAAACATTGCGACAGTCTTTCAAAACATTGCGACAGACTTTCAAAGCATTACGACAGTCTTTCAAAACATTGCGACAGACTTTCAAAACATGACGACAGACTTTCCGACAGTCTTTCAGAACATCGCGACAGTCTTTCAAAACATTGCGACAGTCTTTCAAAACATTGCGACAGTCTTTCAGAACATCGAGACAGTCTTTCAGAACATTGAGACAGTCTTTCAAAACATTGCGACAGTCTTTGAAAGGATTGCGACAGTCTTTGAAAGCATATTGGCTGTTTTTCAAAGGCATGTGGCTTTTTGCAAAGCATGTTGACAATTTTCAAATTATTTTAACTGTCTCTTCAAAGTATTGTAACTGTCCACTTAAAGCATTGCGGCTGTTTGTCAATGCACTGGCACACATTTTCAAAGCATTGTGGATCTATTTCAAATAATTTCTACAGTCATCATTTCCAAACTTTGTGGCTTTTCAAGCGTGGTCACAATAATATTACAAAGATTGTGGCAGTCTTCAAAGCATGTTGACAATGTTTTAAAGTAATGTATCAAATTAGGAAGACACTTTTTGTCAACAGGCTTCATTAATTTGTTGTTGTAACAAGTTTCACCTACTTATGCAGAAACTACGTTTCAAATTTGCTTGCTATTGGAAATCGAACAAGATAAACTTTAGAAGTTCGTTAGACCACTGAGTGCAAAAAGCTTTCTATGTTTTAAATGAAATAGTTTTTAGTCATTAGGCAGTGCGCTCATGTAAGTCACACTGATTTCTACGTAATTTACGTTTACCCAGTTCATATTCCGTGGGGCGGGTTCCATGTTTTATGTCGGGGGGGGGGGGGGGGGGGGGGAGTAGAACATCGAGTTCCGACGCAAAAGGTCCCTGTCCGAGCTCTGTCGATTGCGCTCCCTACTGGTTGGATCGGTGTCAGTTTAATGTGATCGGCCGAGACAGGAGTGATGGTATCCCCGCCATGTAAAATGCGTAGCAGTACATAAAATTGTCAGACGTAAGTCTTGGGGCCAGTCGCCATATTGGACTCCCTAGAGGAACCTAGGAGAGATGTATCAAATCATGTGCTTCAAGGGGTAAAATATGTCCATCATTAGCAGCAGTAGTAGCATAGATGTCTAGATATAATATTTACGAGAAGAGAGAGAGAGAGAGAGAGAGAGAGAGAGAGAGAGAGAGAGAGAGAGAGAAAATAAAAAAAATAAAAAAAAGTAATGCTATTGGATTTTTTGTAAAGGAGGAATATATAAAGAGACTAAAGAAGAAATAACGAAAAAAAGGGAGAGAAAGAAAGAAATTTAGAAGAAAGAAAAGAAAAGATCATTTCATTTATCAAAAAAATGGAGGAAGCAAAAAAAAAATATTAACTGATGGCAGGGGGTCTAAAAGTTCCCTTAAAAAAGAATTCAACCTGTTCGTATTAATATACGCCAGATCAATAAAGAGTGATTACTTCTTAACTAATTAAATAAAGATCGATTAAGAAATGGGTCACATTAACTAATCAATAGAAAAATGAAATTAAACACGTCATCGATCCGCTTGTGGTAGAATGGGCGACCAAAGAACTAATCCCGCACAGCAGAAGGTTCGAGATTGTATCCTCCAGGCAGAGTTCCCTCGACCCAATTTTCTGACCGTATTTGCCATTTCCCAGATGGATTTTCCATAGTCCCGAATCTTCACAGAAACCACAACAGCGTGTAATTTGAGGTGGGACAGATTTCATCCATCTATATGCCGACTGGTCTGTCTCCCACAACTCAAAACGAGAACAGTTTGGCGTTCCGTCTTCTCAGGACGAAGCGATGTTTATAGAAATGGCTAGGCTTTTGATACGCAGAGATTCAAATCTCATCCAGTAGATAACAGATGTATTTAGGCAATATCCACATTTGTTCAGCGTATTAAAATTACATGCATCGGGATTGGGTAATTCCTGACACACTTCGCAAATTATTTTTTTTCTGGAACGAACACCCTTTATAATTATATCAAAGACTACACAATTTATTTTTGAAAAAAATTACTATGTACAATGTTACTTTCTATATATCTATCATATCTATCTATCTATCCATCTATCTATATATCTAAGTATCTATCTATATTATGTAGTTTGATAAGTACATTACCTGTGACACTAAATCAGCGGACAGTGCATGCTTTTCTACTCTAACTTCCTTTGAATGTTTATTTTGTGCATTTTCGTCTCTATGATAGAAAGACTTAGTATAATTATGGTATCAGCTGCAGGATTTAAACAGTCAATAGAATGAGATGATAGTAAAATAGGTGATAAGACCAAGAGGGCAGGAAAAAATAATAAAAATTGAATGAAAAAGCCTGGAAACAATTCACTCCAAGGCTTGCATGATTGAGCTCAATTCTACGTTACAGCAAACACCACTTTTAAGATGGGTTTGTACGCTCTGCTCGGAGCAATAAGATTTTGCAACCCCCTTCAAAAACTGAAAGATATAAAAAGAACTCCTATGCTCCTGCCTGTTACAGTTTCGAGAACCATATCAATCACATTGCAACAGTTCTTGCCAACATCGATCTTAATGTCATCTGAACTTATGATATGAAACGATCTGTGAAATATGAAGGTATAACAAAAAAGAGAAATATTGTGAAATTTGGTCAAGCAATCTTGCTTATTGATTGGATTTTGCGTCCGATTGCGGCGGCCATGTGAACTCAAATCCCCGCTATGAGCCTCGTCACAATGAAAGACACAGGCGCATTGAGGTTTGGTGGTCAGTTATTGGTTTTGGGTTGCCCAAAGTCTCAAGATGAGAAGACAAACCATACGTCCACATCATCCAAAAAGCAGTACATGGCCTCATTAATTGTTGGACCTGGGCTACTAATCTTACTTTGACGTTAGTCTTGGTTGGTTTCCGTGACGGTTAGTTTGTTGCTGACCTTCCTGACGTCAGCACGGTCAGTTAGCTTGTATTGATGAACCAGTTTGAACAGAGATTGTCTTAATCCTGGTTTAGGGATATTATTTTCATATGATCGAATATGTCTATCCATCTATCTAGCTATTTATCTGTCTATCTATCTATCTATCTATCTATCTATCTATCTATCTATCTATCTATCTATCTATCTATATATCTATCTATCTATCTAT
>RQTK01000343.1:209857-231960 GCA_003991915.1 Elysia chlorotica | reverse complement strand
TACTATAGATAGATAGATAGATAGATAGATAGATAGATAGATAGATAGATAGATAGATAGATAGATAGATAGATAGATAGATAAATAGATAGATAGATAGATAGATAGATGGATAGATAGATAGAGAAGTAACGAGAGAGGTGGAGAGAGAGGAACGAAGGAGAGCGATATACACAGACAGAGAGAGACAGAGTAAAGATATACATTTAACCAAACATAAACGTCTCTACAGAAAGACAAAGATAAAGAACTCATGTTCGACTGTCTGTGAGATAGGGAGGCGTGGAAAATTGCACCTCTTAGAATGTAAAAAAAATGAATGACTGTAAACAATTACTACAGAATGTAAAAGTGTTAACGAGAAACTGTGAGCGGGGCAGGATAGAAGCTGGTTGAAGAAAAGGAGATGGATAGCGGTGAGTTTCATTGATAAAAGACTCCAGAGCACTATAGTGGAAGAAATGGAAGTGAATACAAGAGGCAGCTGAAGGGTGTAGAGGAAATGGTGACGAGAGTGGGAGTAGATCTATAGATTCAGACGGAATGAGAGTTTTTCTATCGCCCAAAAGAGTTGGATAAAAAGAGAATAAGAGTTAATGTACATCATCATCTGTCCGAAGACCCACCTCTTGACCACTCACCTTCTAACATGTAGTTATTGTATTTAAAAGGATGTATCAATGAGTGTGAGTTTGTGAGAGAGAGAGAGATAGATAGATAGATAGATAGATAGATAGACAGAGAGAAAGAGAGAGAGAGAGAGAGAGAGAGAGAGAGAGAGAGAGAGAAAGAGAGAAAGAGAGTGAGAGAGAGGGGAACAATGTTGTTTTTTAAAAATATAAATATAAGAATTTGATCTTAAATGAAAATGGTAGTAAGGCTAACCATCGCGCAAAATTATATACATTTAAAAAATAAGTATATTTCCACCCACATTAAAATAGCTCAACCGTAGAATGAAAAAAAAAGAAAGAATAATCAAAACCAGACCCGCGAGCTACGTAGTCAAGGTCGTGTCTGAAAATTAATATAGTCTGTTCCATAAGTGGTAAATCAGAGGAACGTTGATTGCAGGATGATTTATAGACTTGGCATATCCTGTGGAAGGGGCTCTAATCTTAAGAATATTTTAAAGGTCAAAATACTTGAACAGAACCCGATAGTTATTTACAACTGTAAAGGCTGATGAAGGTAATTACAAAACAATTATAGATCTTTTTCAAGCAGAGGACAGTATTGTACCAGAGACTATAGACTTGCTGAGACGTTTCACAGAAGGAGCTCACACCGCTATTGATACATGTACAGGGAGTTAAAGTTAAGGTGGTTAACTAATTTTCATATTTTTCTCAGATTTAAAGAAGGAAGCAATCGCCTTCATTATACGGACACACATACGCAAAATCCTCTCATACTCTCTGATTGTACCAAAGAAATTAAAAGGATTAGAGTGAAAACTCTCTCTTAAACTGTGTGGGTAACATATAAAATTGGCAGACGTCAGTCTTGGGGTCCGTCCCCAATACCATTAACTCAAACCTCAAAACTCCTATATAGTGCTGATGTTGTATGTTAAACCACTACAACTACTCTCTTAAACTATGCTAGCGAAGCGTACCACACAAGCTGCCTGCGAACTGAAGTCATCAAGACTGGGCGGAGTACTAGGTGCCGTGTGCCTCGCTTCAGCTGTGGTAAGTTGTTGTTGTTGTTGTTGTTGTTGCTGTTGTTGCTGTTGTTGTTGTTGAGTTGGTTTAACGTCACACATCAGCACTATATAGGCTATAATGCGAACGAGCCCCAAGACAGACTGACGTCTGACAATTTTATGTGCTGCCACACAAGAGACAGAGGGGGAGGGGGATACCATGACTCCTGTCTCAGCGGATCACATTATACTGACACCGACCCAACCATCAGGGAGCGCGATCGCCAGGGCTCGAATCCGAACCTTTTGCGTCGAAAGCCGATGTTTTACCCCAGGGCTCCCATCTGTGGTAAGCAACCTACAAGCAATATCCATGGCTACTTAGTCTCACAAGTCGCTCCTTCACCTTAGTTGACAGCAGCCAAAGCCTTCGTTCACAGAGGCCCCAGATTTATGTCGCAGAAACCCTGGGCACCGTGAGTTGTAGGATTCAGTCTTGTCTATGTAATGTTTGCAAACATTCAGGCACATGGCTTGGTCTCTGTACCGATAGCCACTCTAGGTGACTCACAGAAATGTTTTAGGAATGAAAATCTGTAGGAAGACAAAACGAGAGAGCCCGTCGCCCGTCCTCGACTCATCGCAGAGTGAGTGAACTCATTATGTCTGGACTGGTAACATTTTTACTGACCATTTTCTCACCAAGGAAGCATCGTAGCAAAAAAATCTGGATTGGTTTCTGAAATTTGTGATTAATCAAGGCGCTAATCGAATAGAATTTCATTTTGAGAAGTACTTACAAATGTATAGTTGTGTTTTTTTCTAGGTGGACCTGTGTGAAATTTCGGTGTGGTGTGTTCTTGTTAGTGTGTATGTATGTGTGCATGTGGTTGTTTTGTTGTTGTAGGCGATCAATCTCCACAGAAAATGCGGGGCTCTGCATAGCCATCGGTATGTGTCAGCAACAGAAAAATTATGTCACCTCAAAGCGAAATTATTAAGTTCGGTGGCTCTCGGTAAGGGCCCCTTGGTGGGGCGACAAAGTGACGCAGTCAGCTCTCTAGGTTTCCTTAGAAAATCTTTGGTCTGCTCTTACCCAGCGCGTTCTAAGGCGCCCCTCTCACAGCCAAGACTCCATCTTGCTGCTACCCCTACCACCCAATCGTTGGAATGGAGGGGTGATAGAACTTGAACTAGGAGACAGTGCATCTCCGAACATAGTTACTTCTTGTAAACTCACTCCCAACAGGAAAAGTCAGGAAGTCGGTTTTCTTACGGTCCATCGTCAGCAACAAGGCTATTTAGTGAACGGGTCACAAGACTGACGTCTGGTATTTATACAATATATTATACGTGATGCTAACCTACAAACATAGGGAAAGAAAGAGAGAGATATAAGAGAGAGAGAGAGAGAGAGAGAGAGAGAAAGAGAGAGAGAGGACTGTATAGGTATCGCTTTCATAGGACTCTAAATAGTCTATAACAATAACAACAACAACAATAATAATAATAATAATAATAATAATAATAATAATAATAATAATAATAATAATAATAATAATAATAATAAACAATATTGCAGCTTGGTAAGGAATCGATGCAAGTGTCCTAAGAATTTTAAATACAAAATAATGAACTCCCTATACCATTATTTGGCGAAAACCTTACTAACAAATAAGTGATGAGTTAAAAATCAATCACTAGACACATGAAATGATTATTAGTCATTAAATTATGTATCCAGTATTAAAATCATGTACGATTGGTTTGATTTGATTGGTCTCGCATATAGAACGACACTTGCACTTTAGCGTGGAACTTGGGCTGTGGATTTGCGAATTTATCAGTCAAAATTAAACAGCTGGAAGAGCAACATTAGCTATGGCCAAACTTTAAGGTGATCCGGAGGGAACCGAGGCAGATAATACGAAATAGATTTCTCGTGTAAGACTCACAGTAAAGAGCCCTCAGTACACCTTTAACACCACAACTGAGTGCTAGGCAAGCGACAGAGACAAGAGGTTTAGAAGAGAAGTTTATAAACATTTAGACCAAAGCATCCAGGCCCCGTCACCCAATCATTTTTTTTTTGCTCATGTTTTATAGAACTTTAGTGATTTTTAAAGTATTTATTTTTGTTAGAAACAAACGATCATCTTTGTGCACAACGACTTCTCCCTTAAATAATATTGTTATTAATGAATTTTGGAACCCCTTCACAGTATTACTTGTTATTTTAGATTATTATATAACCCCGTGAATAATTTTGGAGAATTAGTTATTTTATAAACTGAAAAGGTACCAATGCATAGGTAATGTCTGAACTTTTCCATAAACCATTTCTTTTTTATTAGAGAATGTTCAAATTCCACGAAATAGCACTTTAACAAATTCAATTGTTCAAATTGGTCACAGGCGTTCAATAATGAACAAAGAGAAAACTTGACATTTGAAACTTACCAAACTTACCATGTAGCTGTAGGGATCAAGCCTGGCAGGGATCTTAGGTCTGGAACCTCTCGTGATACAATGTATTTGCTGATGGAAAAATAGCCCACAGAGAGAGAGAGAGAGAGAGAGAGAGAGAGAGAGAGAGAGAGACTCAGAGGGAGGGAGATAGATAGAGAGAGAGACTCAGAGGGAGGGAGAGAGAGAGAGAGAGAGAGAGAGAGAGAGAGAGAGAGAGAGAGAGAGAGAGAGAGAGAGAGAGAGAGAGAGAGAGAGAGAGAGAGAGAGAGAGAGAGAGACAGAGAGACAGAGAGAGTGTGTGTAACTAGTATAAAAAGAGTGATGGTATTTCATAGCTTCTCTATTTTCACATTGATGACACAAGTTTCCCGTGCTTTCTTTCTTCCATCCATAATGTTAAATTGTCTGGGCTATCGCTGTAACCTAATCTAAATTTTATCTCCGCCATTCTGGCCGACCTATCAAGACCTCCCTGCATGGGTCCCCGAGTTGGTGTGACCGTTGATTTGATAGCATCCCTTTTATTGGTAAACAGGAGAGTTCCATTAGATGTTCATCCAGGCATAATCCCTTCCGAGTAGCATCGACAGTCCAGAGCATTATCTCTGAGTCTGTGGGTTTCCCCGCTCCCCATTTCCCAGACAGGGCGACTGGCTTAGCTGCCTCACATATTTTGAATTAACTATCACTCGCTATTCCTTTACCCCTCTCTCTCTCTCTCTCTGTCTCTCTTTCTTTCTCTCTCTCATTTTCTCTTCCCGTCTCTCTCTCTCTCTTTCCATCTCTCTTTCTCTCTCTCTATCTTCTCCGATCTCTCTTTGTATGCCCCTGTCAGTGCCTTTGTTTGCTTATATTCCTCTCTCTCTCTCTCTCTCTCTCTCTCTCTCTCTCTCTTTCTCTCTCTCTCTCTCTCTCTCTCTCTCTCTCTCTCTCTCTCTCTCTCTCTCTCTTTCTCTGTCTCTCTCTCTTTCTCTCTTTCTTTAAAACTTTCTCTCTCTATCTCTCTCTCTCTCTCTCTCTCTCTCTCTCTCTCTCTCTCTCTCTCTCTCTCTCTTTCTCTCTCTCTATTAACTGTCAACAAGTTAATCTGGCTTAACCTATTTTGCTGTTTATGTGTTTTTTTTCATGTTCCGTTTTTCTTTTTTTGAAAGTGTCCTTGACCTCAAGGTGTTGCTTTATTTAAATTAATTTCCCTCTTCACGCCTCCCCCCCCCCCGCCCCCTTGCCCCAAAAGTTTACTTTACTAGTTAAGATAATCGCGCAAAACGTAAATTTATAAGAATCGCAAAATGATGAATGTTTTGACGGAGTTAACAAACCCTTTTAGGGTTCCATGCTCGTGTTTTAAACAAAGCCCATACGGCGACGGAATCTCGAAGCCTGACACTCGAGACTTAACTAACCTTCACTTGACCGAAAATCGAACCCGACTCCTCTAATTAGCAGCCAAGCGCTATATCATTGCACGTTCGAATCCAATATTCAGTACTGGCTTTTTCCATAGTTCTTAGCTTCCAATGGTGTTTCTATTTGGTGAATCTGTTGTGACTCCCCCATAAATCTTAAGTGGAGGGATGACATTCAAGCAAACCGTGTGACTTATTTATTACTACTGCGATTTAGCGTAGACAAAAGTTGTATCTGATCTTTAAAAAAAGGATAAGTTACCGGTTTATAAAACTTAGTTGATTTGCCCAGTCAAACAAGATTTGCTTGCTACTGAAAAAAAAAATGCCTCAATAATATTTTCTTTAAAAAAATTAGATCTTAATATCTTACCTTCAACCTTGATTTAAATGATTTAACATCCTCATAAATTATTTTGACAGAGTCTTGTTTGATGCTGTCCTCTCTCTGTAAGAGATAATAGTTTTTTGTTTCCAAGGAATTGAGCTGCTGTGGTTTAACGTCTAATGTCAGCACTCTAGAGGCTATAAGGTGGACTGTGGGGTTCCACAATGTTGTGAAATTAATTTTTAAAGACTTTAAGTATTAAAGGTGTAAAGGAATTAATCGAAGAAGTTGTTAGGAGGTAGATTTTGAATGTAAACTATCGTAACTCTAAATTAATATACCTGTAAAGCAACCTTGATCAAAATGAACTTGAAAACTCTCGACCGGTTTCGAACCTTCATTTTTTATCAAAGATCTTAGAAAAGATAATGTTAAATCAAATAGAGAGCTTTCTTGTTAAGAATGATTTTAAAGAAAAGTCTCAATCCGCTTACAAGAGTAAGCACAGCACGGAAACAGCCCTCCTTAAAGTAAACTCCGATCTTCTTAGTTCTACAGACCAAGGGAAAGTCACAATTTTAGCACTTTTAGATCTTTCGGCCGCCTTTGACACTATTGACCACGAAATTCTTCTTGATCGCCTCCATATAACGTTTGGAATCGGTGATACCGTCCTTAATTGGTTTAAATCGTACATCTCAGACAGGAGGCAAACTGTTAAAACTGGAAGCAAACAATCTAGCTCAATCGACCTTAAATTTGGGGTTCCTCAGGAATCTGTCCTAGGGCCGGTTCTGTTCTCTATGTATCCACAACCATTTACTGATATTCTAGCTAAATATGAATTTAATCACCACATGTATGCCGATGACACCCACATTTATAAATGTTTTCACTCAACCAATATTGACCATGTAATAAATTCCTTAAATGCATGTATTAATGACGTTTCCTCATGGATGTCAGCCAACAAGTTAAAGCTTAATGAAGACAAGACAGAAATCATGGTCGTTGCAACACCTGCTAAACTACATAAAATAAATATTGACAAAGTAAAAATGTGTAATCAGAAGGTAACACCCGCTTTTTCTGTAAAAATATCTCGGCGTTTTGCTTGATTCAAATCTCACGATGGACCCACATCTTCAAATCTACGTAAACTATGCTACCTAGAATTAAGAAACATTTCTCAAATAAGACCCTACCTAACGATGGATGCCGCTAACAAACTTGTATGTTCACTAGTACTTTCCAGGATCGACTACTGTAATTCAGTGTTGGCAGGGCTACCTGATTATAAATTGAATAAAATCCAACAGATTCAAAATAATGCAGCTAGACTTGTCAAAAAGGTAACAAAAAAGAACACCCTTACGTAAAAAACTTTCATTGGCTTCCTGTCAGCTCTAGGATAAATTATAAGCTAGCTTCTATTCTCTTTCAGTTCCAATATGTGTCTGACTTTCCAGAGTATCAAAAAAATTTAGTTACACCCTATACACCATCTAGAAATCTACGCTCAGCTGGCAAGAACCTTTTCTTTCCAAAGTGCAAACCTTTGGAATAACCTTCCTGATGAAATTAAAAATGTTAATACATTAGCACTCTTCAAATCTAAACTAAAAACGCATCTTTTTAAAGTCTCATTTTTAAATTAAAATTCAAGCGAATTGACTATGATGCTGTAACATAACTTAGCCGGCTATTAGTTTTAACTCGTACGCTGTTCTTCCTCTTTTGCTACTCTCTTTTCATCCAAGCATTAGTACTTAATATTTCAACCATTTCTGACTCTGTGATAGATCTATATATTAATGCTGAATAAGATCAATGTGTTTTAAACATACTTGTTTCTTAAGTTATAATAACATGTATTTATAACAATTATTATTTGTGTATAACCTTGAAATCCTTTTATTATACTTATATGCATTTTAGGGAACTGTTTATGGAAATGCTTCTACATGACTCTATATCATATTGAACACTTTGGTTATTATGCTTAAAATGTTGATATGCGCTTTGAGCTTTGCGAAGGAAAATCGCTCAATAAGTAATTATTATTCTTATTAAATTATTCCATTAAGGCTTTTGCAATTTAAGAAACCATATGCAACGCAATGTTCTGTTGTTGTTGTTGTTTTGTTGTTGTTTTTTACTTCCTCTATTTAATTTTACATTTCTCCATGGTAAAATAGCACATCTCTAAAATTGAATCACTCACAGTACAATTGAAACAGTAAAATTGGTTCACTATTCTCAGAATATAAACTTTTTTATCTTTGCATAAATCTAAACGCTCAGTGGTAGAGCGTTGGTTTCCAGATCGGAAGGTCGGCGGTTCAAAATCCCACGATTGGTCAAAAAGTTATCCGTCCGATTTCGTCTCCTATTGGTTGGGTCGGTGTCAGTTTGATGTGACCGGCTGAGACAGGAGTCCAAGTCTCCAAGCACTTTCTCGTGTGGCAGCACGTAGCCTAAATGGGCATGCGACATTCTTGAGTCCCACCACAATATAGCCCAGTTTAGAGTGCAGACGTTGAAACTGGTGCTATGTTATTCTGCCGCATGGAAAGGATATAATAGTAATTGTTGCTGAAAGATTTTAATCAGCAAATCAGCATAATAGTGAACAAATATAATCTTGAAAAAGATGAAAATGCTATGCGGTTGTGTAAACAATCCATAGTTTATAATACCGTATAGACAAAGACTGTATAATCCACTATCAGTATTCCAAAACGCAATCTATAAAAAGATATGGGCCGTACACGTAGCAAATATTCTAATCGTACGGAAGATCACGTGACCTCACGCTGTTCGAAAGTGTCGTACTCGTAGAATTTTTTATCTCCGTACGATCACGTACGAGCAGCCACGGCGTTTAACAAAGCTAATGATACAGCTTAGCCAGCCAACCACAGGGTAACAACTTTGATTTGATTGATAGGACAATTATGGACGTTTAACGTACAAAACTACCTCAAGTAACTTCCTCACTCACTCGCGCTAAGTTTTTTACTTCGCTTTTTCCCGCATTTATTTATGACACATCACAGAGAAATCTGTAGGGGACGTGGCACCTCAGCTGGTCTTTATAGCCCTGCATATTGTATATGCATTCATGTGCTAAAAAATTAATGGAAATTTGTTTTATGCTACAGCATATTCCGCCAAGTAGAGAGAATATAGCTTGGCTCCGTACACTGCCTTCCTTGTTGAAGCGCATGCCTCATTAGCACAGTGTAAACAGACAGCGCCTGTCGACGAAATTAGAAATTTACATGCAACAAACACTAAACAGATGTCTTGAGAACAATTTGTAAACCACAAAACTGTTGGAGAGCCTATAAAGTGTGTGTACCTTGGGTTAAAAATATGATAAAAACAAAACACGAAGTGACGTGAAGTGTAACGATTGCGCTAAAGCGAGCATATCATGCAAATCAACCTGTTTGCTAGTAATTATTTCTTGGTTGTACAAGGGTAAAGACAAATAAAAACTATTAGAAGATTGTGAGCAGCTTTTATAGAGGCATAATGTTTTCGCGAAATGAATGGAAAAAGGCAGAAGTAATACTGCTCGCTTAAGAGCTTCTTTCAAGAAGGACGTCAAGGGATTTAGATTAGAAGAGCGATTTCAGAACACATCATAAATCTTGGCTATAGAAATAGAAGGAGTATTCATTGACTTAAGCTGTTCGAAGCGTTTTGGGGAAGTTATCCACGATTCTATCAGCAAAGAAAGTTAAACAAAACAGTTAATTATACATGAAGTTAACACGAAACTTTACTTAATATAATTCATAGACTTGAAGCAATCTGTTTTGGGCAGATGATTAGAAGATAAAAGCTGAGCATGTTTTGATAATCGGACTAGTTGAAAGAAAGCAACGCACGGGAAACAACGAGAAAAGATAAACAACGCATAAACAGAATGGCTAAATGTAAGGTAACTGACGGATACAAAAATAGCGGAGAAAGATCCGGAAGTGTGGAGGGCCGTGGTGAACCACGATACAAAGCACAGCACTTGATTGATGGGTGCACGGTTCAACCAGTACGTGGCAGAATTATTGGGTTCAAACACCTACTCCATTATGTCTCTTTTAGCACTTGTAGAAAAAATATAGCTAAAGAAAGAAAACGATAAAGATAAGCATCAATTGCTTCGGAGAAAAAAGAACCTGCTAGAGAGGTGGCAAAGAGGCAATTAATGAGTAAGAATGAGGCGAAAGAGAGGGGCATCGATAGAGAGAGGCAGAGTGAGAGACAGCGAAATCAATAGAGACCTAGAGAGAGATAAAGAAAGAAGAAAAAAAACAATACTTAATTTATCATTAGAATTCCACAATGATTTATAATATATATAACAAAGAGAAGAGAGAAAGAAGAGAGAGAGAGAGAGAGAGAGAGAGAGAGAGAGAGAGAGAGCGTAAATTGTACGAACCATTGTTGGAAGTCTCTCTCCGTTAAACTAATTTGGTTTTACCAGCAGGGTCAATAGTAAGCCTTAAACAAAAAAGACTTGAGACTCAGTTCTTTCAAGCATATTATGCATTGCTTTTTACTGTCGTCTTTATGTCAGATTTAAAATAAAAAGATCTTAATTTTTTTAACATTAACTTTATTTCAACGGGGTTTTCTTTTGTTAAACCAATACTTTATTTTCTATTTTGCAGGTGTTTGAATAACCTTCCTTTGTTTTGTTTTTTCTTGTATTATTATATCTTTTTACAACTTTTGTTGAAGATGAATGATAAAAAAACAACTATCAGACTAAACGAAAATATATTAAAGAGGTAGTAAGTGCAAGGTTGTGATAGTTTAAGACACGTCGTAACAAGAGTGAGAAGGCTTGCGCCGAGTCGTAAACTACCGCGACATTGTACTTATGGCCCAAGGCCTCAACTACACGGTCGTGGTAAGCTGACAGCACGTGGAATAAAAATGAGAGGAATTAAGACAAACTTGTTGCAAACTAACGCTACGTTGTACCTACCATCCTTAGTACAAGGTTGTGGTTGTTGTATAAATAGGAAATGTATGATACCATAAACAGCCTTCTAAAGTGGACAGGAGTTGAGTTGAGTTGGATTTACATACAACGTCAGCACTATATAGGCTACATTATAGACGGGTCCCAAGTTCTCTATAGAGATGTGGGAGAGAACGCGGAGCTCTTTCTCCCATCTCCGGGTATAAAGTCTCCTGGGTTTCCCTGGGGGATTCTATACAGCATACCGGTCTACAGACTGACGTCTGACAATTTTATAAGCTGTCGCCCACGAGACAGGACGGGGATTTCATGAATACTATCTGACACCGACCCAACACATCACATGAGACGAAATGGTACTAATAAATCTGCCGATCGTAAGATTCAAACCGCGGACCTCCAGATCTGGAATCCAACGCTCTACCACTTGTGTTCCTTAAGTTGAGGGAAGTAACTACTACTAGACTTTACAAGCTCCACTTTGTAAGCACCTGAAACCATATAATCTGAATAGACAGACTGCAATTCATGGACCAGAAGTCACTAAAGAAAGACCTTATTAGGTTTTTACAAACATAGAAACTATAACGCTAAAGGTGGGAAACATTTAACATTGTTGTACAATTTTTCATACGCTCTACTATGCTTGATATGTTTGTATATATGCATATCGTGAATTTTCTTTTTGAATAGCATCGTTTAAAAAATTTAAAGACTCTTATATACCCACATGTTTATTTCGCAATTTCAAGTCATGTTTATTTTCAATCGTATCATTAAACTGTGGCTAGAAGTTAGTAGAAATGCCAATACCCTTCGAAATGTTAAGATAGACCTCCTAACTTTTTAACTGTTTGTTTTTGCTTTGAAGCGTGCTTATATGTCACTAATAAGTTCTATCAATAAACATTTCTTTTTGCCGTAATTTTTAATTAAAAAAATACGCTAGATAATTCTTCTTGTAAAAAAAAAAACGATAAATTATACGACTTTATTAATCAATTCCTATTGAATAGAAAATGCATACGAATATATTGTTCTATAGACGTTTAAAAGAAAGAATATACAGATACACGAACCCACTGCTGTTTAAAGAAACGCTATTCGGCGTTATGGCTAAGCGCACGTTTCTATAAGTTCACTTAATTCTGTGTTGACAAGCTGGGCTGATGGTGGACCCCAGGAGATTTCTTACTGCAGAAATCGATGCCTTAGTACAGCGTCGGTTTGATGAAAATGGTGATAGTAGTCCTCTGTAGTTCCTGACATCACACGCGATCTAAGTAATCTAGATCAGGGAAAGTGAAATATTACCCCAAATATTGTTATTTTAAAAATGAAATATATATACAAGGCAACCGAAATTAATCAGGCAGAAGTCGTTTATATAAGTCACGATCTAAATCCCTTTTAACATAGAAAAAGTACTGCTTGGTTTTTAGATAAGAACATTATTACCGCTTCTAGAAATGATGCTTATAAATTTTAAAATTCTTCAAGTGCATTTTTTACCTCTTGGCACACTAAATAATTTTATCGGCCGAACTCCAAATTTCACACGATTCATGCTGTATGTTTAACAAAATATTTATATAAAAACCGTGTCCGGGTTTTCTTATGTTTCTCTAAGTGACATCTGAGTTTAACACGCTATTCATTACGTTAGTTTAAAAAAATGACGGTACACTTTTTGGGGAAACTGCAAATTAAAACAGAAAACCGGTCGCAGGAAAGAGTACTCTATGTTCAGTTAAATAGTTCTACTTTGTACTGATCTATGTCTCAAACAGTTGTATACAACTTTCATCGGGTTACTTCATGTTTCGAATATTCGAATTCCAACTCTGAGATCAAAATCTCACTCTATGGCAGATGCATTGGAAATCACGTACGTAATTAAAAAATTTAAAGAATAATGAATAATGTTTTCAAAACAAACATAACTATACTCTTAAGTTTTTACAAGCTTTTGTTTACAAGTATTAGGTTACCGCCCAAGTAAACAAAAAAATATAAATATGTGTAAAAAAACGAAACTACAAGATGATGGTTATTACAACTTTTTAAATCAAAAGTATAAAAATACATTATTCGAAATTAAAATATATCAATGTTTACTGATCTCCCTATTTCATTCAGTTTTCACGAATAAACAATCTATGGAATTCATTAGTGCTTTAGCAGGCCACTAATGTGAATCATAAATAGTGGCTGATATAAGTCTATGTAATGATCTAAATCCAAAGTAACGTATACTGTACTATTTGATTTTCAAATAAAAGGAATATTCTCTGGATCTATAATGATAGAGTTATATTTCTACGCCTCCTTAATTTGTTTATGCTTCCAAATTCTGCTTGATTAAGCCAGTTTGTTTCACATTTGACTAACAGCATCTCCGCATGGACATGCGTTAGTAACGAGCTCTAATGAAATTACTCCATTAATTTGAAAATTTTTGTCCAGTTGAAAATTAAAAAGGTATATCTTAATTAAAGATGGAAGAAAAGAAGATCACGCCAAAGCACATTATTATCCTAAAATGATGTAACATTTCGTAACCAGGGTGACATTGTCGTTAAAAATTGTCCTACCTTAAGTAGGGAGATTTTCGTCAGCGCTTGTACTTGTGCTATCCTATTGGTAAAAAATAATAGATCTTTTCTAAATAAGCCAAGGCAAGTGAAACAGAGACCCACTGGAACAAACATACTTATTGGTAATGTTAATCACATCACTGCTTCATAACTATTAATGATAGAAATGAGAGTGTTTGGGAAAGATGTAGAGTGTTGTTGATTAGATATCATGAACATCATAAAGTTTGAGTCCGCCCAATATAAAACCGGGACAGAAAAAGCTAATACCTCTGAAAATCTGACCAATCATCGTCTAACAACTTTATTTATAGAACTGATTTTTTTCTATAAACAGTAACAAAAATTTATTGAAAGTTAATGTTTTAATTTCAGCGATTAAAAAATATTGCAACTAAACTTAAATTTTAAAAACCATGACAATGTTAAAAAAAAATACATTAATAACATTTTTTCTTTACGTTTATCACAAGACAAGCTATTATATGATATATAGCTATTTGAAAGTTTTTTTTTTTGTTTTTTTTTTAAATTTAAAGCGTCAACTTTCTTAGATTGACCAAAGTAATGGTGTAAGCCAGTAGGCAGGCAATAAATTACATGGGCGCTGCTCAATTTATAACGGAAAGTAACAGCTTAGACTTTTCTAAAAGTGTGTGTTTAAACATTTTATATTTCTATTTTGATTTTGGTGAGGGGTGTATATTATGGTTGTATAATCGATATTCGGTTCAAATTCGAAACAGTAAGGGCATGTCTAAACTGAAAACGAAAAATCTCAAACTTTGACGTCTAATAGATTGTTCAAATAGACATGAATTGCAGGCATAAATTTGATCAATTCAAATCAGCAATTATTGTTCTCTTTTCCAATAGCCACATACTGGAAAATTGCCTTTTTAGATGTAGTTCGTTTGTTTCGCTTTTTTCCTCATGGTCAGTATTTAGGCTATATCGTGGACCAGACCCAAGACTAACGTCTGAAACTTTTACGTGCTACCACACAGGGGCAGGACTGGCAGAGCGGGATACATCTCAAACAGAGGCTACTGCACACAACTACTAAGCTCACCCAACACCCAACATCCAACCACTATTCCCCTAATGTGACACAGATCTCGGACAGGTCTTGATGGCCCCAGCCTCACACACCCTCTGTGGGGACCTGCTGCTCACGACAATTTTCACGGCATATTCGGCCCAACCCAAGGCCGGCCCCTAATCTAGTTTACCTCGCGGCCTGCGCTAGTTAACTCGATAACAAGAGCGTCACTTAACCAACATAGCAGCCCGCGCTGAGCCATGCAAGGGGCCCTAACTCTCCCAGCCCGCAGAGAGCTTGACCATTGCCATCAGATGGCCGAGAACACGCCAGTGTGCGCATGCGCTTTGTCTTGCAGCCTCCCTGAGGAATTTGCCTGATGCACGCCCGTGGAGATGCGTGGACCTCTCGATCACAGATAATCATGCGACCTGGGCTTTCTATAGAGGAACCTGCTTGGTATGTATGCACGGAATTCCTGGTGCTGGAACGCCTGAACACTGCTGCAGTGGGGGGTTGTGTTTGAAAAAGAAAATATGAATCCTGGAACAGGCGGTGATCTAAGGGTACAGCGCGCGCTCTCTAACCGGAAGGTTGCAGGATCGAAACTCGTTCTAGCCACGCGTTTGTCCAAAAAGATTGGGTCCGTGACAATAGAATACACATGTCGAGTCCCGGGTATTACACTTGGAGTCCCGTCGCTGTATAGGACATGTTCCTTATTTTAAAGAAACGATGTTAAAGAAAATATTTTATTACTACTCTATGTGGATGCGAAGATATAAAACTGCTGAAACCAAAGATCTGACCTAGTGTATTTGAAAATCACATCGACACGCCTAGTGTTAATAATTTTAATCCAATCTTTGGAAAGTTGGTGTATGTCCAACCTCCTTAAAAGCCTTATTGTGAACCCAGTTTTTTATGTACTATCTCGATTGTAAACCACTTTAAATCTTTAAAACGTTTTACAACGGAGTGACGACTTGCATCTCCAGAACTCCGATCTAGGTTTCGATGAACATCGACCAGCACTGTCATCTGTTAGGACACATTTTATCTTTAAAGCTAGAGTAATTCTAAATTCGTGGTGAGGCATAAAAAACTGCAAGAAATAAAGAAGAAAACGTAAATAGTATTCTAAAGCAAAAGAATTGTTTTGTGACAAAAAGCCTTTCGTCAATTACGGGACCATAAGACAGTGTGAGGACTGCCATGTTTAACACACAACACCAGCCTTGTTTCTTGTTACGTGTATTTTCTTTTTAATTACTCAATAGTGTTTCACTCACCTTTGTTAGGGGCGATATGGTTAGCGTTGGTCTCGCATTATTGGAAATCCACAGTTCGAAAACCTAGATCGGTAGACAGTTTATTTATCCGATTTGGTACCTAATCGGTTTGGTTGGTCTCAGTACAGTGTGACCGGCTGGGATAAAAGAGTGTTAAAAACAAGACATTTATGTATAATGAGAAGGCGTTGTGCAAGAACAACAAGTGCAGAGATCGAGCCAAGAGAGGGTTGAAGTACAGTATGAGGAGAAGGGGTGGAGAGAAAATGACAATTGTATCAAAATAAAGATAAAACTCAACTTCACTAGAAAAAACGATATCGACCGATAGGGAGGAAGGGAAACAAGACATCTCTTTAATGTGTACATATTAAAATATTAAATATTACATTTTGCCAGATAGATTAACTTGTCAATATTTTTGCACCGTTACTTTCTTTTTCACACCAGTTATGTGATTTTAGGAACAAAATTTCAACAAAATAATTGAGGTTGCCTATCGATCTCCCATCCCTGCATACAAAAAACTGTTGTCTTTTTTAGCTTTTGCGTTGCTCTTCGGCTCTTTGGCTTGTTGTTTCCGTCTCTACCTCCCTCCAACCCACTCTCTCGATCTCCAACCCACTCTCTCAATCTCCTTCCCTCTCCCTTTCCCTCCCTCTACCTCTCTCTCCTTCCCCTTCCCCCTCGCTCTCTCCCTCTCTATCTCTCGTCCCTCCCTCTTCCTCCCCCCCTCCCAAATCTCTCTCTCTCTCTCTCTCTCTCTCTCTCTCTCTCTCTCTCTCTCTTCTCTCTCTCTCTCTTTCTCTCTCTCTCTTCTCTCTATCTCTCTCTCTTTTCTCTCTCTCTCTCTCTCTCTCTCTCTCTCTCTCTTTCTCTCTTCCCTGCATACAAAAAACTGTTGTCTTTTTTAGCTTTTGCGTTGCTCTTCGGCTCTTTGGCTTGTTGTTTCCGTCTCTACCTCCCTCCAACCCACTCTCTCGATCTCCAACCCACTCTCTCAATCTCCTTCCCTCTCCCTTTCCCTCCCTCTACCTCTCTCTCCTTCCCCTTCCCCCTCGCTCTCTCCCTCTCTATCTCTCGTCCCTCCCTCTTCCTCCCCCCCTCCCAAATCTCTCTCTCTCTCTCTCTCTCTCTCTCTCTTTCTTTTTCTCTTTCTCTCCCTTTTTCTCTCTATATCTCTCTATCTGTTGGTCTATTTCTCTATAAATCTCTGTAAATCTCTATTTTCATTTTTTAAACAAAAAAGCCGTGTTTCCTACAATTTTGATTAGGGTAAATAAAAAAAAATTGATTTGGAATTATTCATTTAAGTTATTTAACGTAAGGATTTCGGATGGTTCAAGCTCTGTTACAATTTTAGAATATTGGTAAAACCAAAGTGTGACTAGAGGCACACTACTCTGTTAATTTTTCACAGAAATTTGCAAACTGTGTTTTTAGCCAAATCAATTGAACATTTTTTATTAACCATTATTTTTACTTCTCCCCCAAACTAATCTAGCATACTTTCATCCGAAAAAAAGAAAAGAAATTGATTATTTAGATGGATTCTACATCAATGTCAAACCCGTACCATTGACTTTTCTTCCTTACTTTTGTTCATAATATTTTGTCCTAGCAAATGGACATTAGTAGATAAGAAATTTAGAATATTTAACTTTTAAATTCACTTCTTTTTATGTATCAGGAATCAGTAACATCTTTCATCTATTTAGACTTGGGAGACATAGAGTGAAAATCAAAATCGTTTAGAGAGAGGCTGGGCGATAAAAATTGAGGTTAAATTATAATTACATCGATGCCACTCACAGGGAGAAATTTAAATCAAAAGTTAGATCAACTCTCGGTGTGTACACAAGCGTGATTCTGCAGACACTCTCTGCGAGATTTTATCTCATTTCCGGGAATAAAATTGGACTGCTTTTCAGGAGATGCTGTTAAAAAAAAACCACTCGCTCTGTTTACCTCGGGGAGTGGATTTTTGAAGCCCAAGTAGTTTGAAATGGTTTACACTGCTATCCATTTCTTATAACTTCACTAAACCGATGTACGAATAGAAAGCAGGAAAAGTAAACAGTTTAACTAGAGGCGTAGCCCTTAACACCTAAGTGACGGTTGTTACATTGATTTACACTTGGACAGATGATAAGAGCGAGGTGACATTGGTGTTCAAGCGATGCGCCGTCTGTTTTGTATTGCTGTAGTTTCAATGGGGAAGTCTATATTACGATGTCTAAGTGTGGTAAAACAATGTTCACTACAGAGTAGGTACATTTTTATTTTATGGCTGAATACCAAATCGATGGATTAGAACGCAGTGGCTGTGAAGTCAGTTTGCTTTTTTTTTTTTTAAAGGACCATGATTGTTTTCAGGTCTAACAATCTAGGAAAGATGTAAAAAAAACCTTAACAATACTTATGGAAGCATTGCCTTAAAGCAGCTCGGTTCTAGATGTGCAGGTTTTGTCAAGGTTTATTAATGTTCAGGCATGTGAAAAACTTTAAGGATTAAAATATTTCTCAAAGAATACTCATCATTAGTTGTATTGCCTCTGTCATTTCATTCCGTTTTTAAATCAACTAGGTATATTTTTTTATAAATGAAAATGTTAGGAAAGACACTCCTTGAGTCAAAACTACCGAACAATTAAAAAAATATTCAAAAATATATTTAGGCGGAAGAGAACGGTAACTACCAGGGCAAAGACAAAATTAATATTCTGACTATTGACATATACATTTCTCTTTTTCAAATGTTTTAATTAGGAGTGTGGGGTCTATATTTTATTTTTCCAAATGGCCTCATATTTTTTTTCGACGACTTGCTGTTCTCATTAAATTTATAAGCAATAAAAAATATAATCCACTTACTTTTTTAAGCCAATATTAAAATAATTAGATTTTGAGCCGATTAAAAAGCCGACAACTACATAGAAAATGTTTTTTTTTTGTATAGTCTCTGGATCTTTTTCGCTCCTGTAAATGCCTTATGAGATTTGCGAAAGCTAATAATTTGCTCTGATCGCACCATGATGAGATCTTGGTTGAAGCCCCAAGACTTAGTGAGACCTACAGTTACGGCCCCTGGCAAAGAGACGACCGCTTTCTGAAGAACCCAATTATTCGCATTATGCTATCGCACTATAAGCCTGACATAGCCTATTGGAAACGGAAATCTAATTTGGGCTCGGATATTTGCCACAGGCTCCGTTCATAGAGACCTGGGTCCCTGGACTATACAGTTCCTCGTCAGACAATCTCATAATAAGTGGAAGGAGACAAAATTAATTGTCTCAAATTCTTTTTCCCAGTCATGTTTAATTGAGAATAAGAATAGAAAAGCAACACAGACGCTGATATTGTGACTCGCTGTATCTTTGAATAAACTACAGAAAAAGGGCTATTAGTGTTTATAAAGAGATGGCAACCAATTGCCCGACATTTTCGTTATACTTACTGTATGACTCGAGGCGACACAATCCAAAAAAACTTTTCTGCTTTCATCTTTATCACAACTAAAATTAGCGTTACTTACACCATCATGGTTATACGAAAAAGCTAAAATTAGAACAAGTTGAAGATAGCCATGCCCAGTTTACAAACTTTCAATAGCACTTGTGTGTGTGTTTTTTTTCTGTTGATTTTCTCTCTAGTTTATCAAAACGTGATTCCCTTAAACCACTATGCCTTCTCAGCCCATAGTTTGACGTGATTAAAGCCCCAAGAGAAAGCCTAAAGGACGATAAAACATTCTTTAATACCAGTATCATTGTTTCAAAATGCTGCAGAAAACAACAACAAAAAACAACCCAGTTTATCATTCTTTATGATGTGTGAGTCACCTTTTCATATCAAGAAGAAAAATGAGCACAAACCGCGTTTTGTTCCTTTCCTATTTGTCTCAATGCCACACTTGCGTACAAACATGGATCAAACTAAAGTATAATGGTACTACAACCACAATAACTGTCAATTTTAGAGTACTTTTGGTGTTATTGCTCAGAAAATCTAGCTATGTATCACCAATTACCTGACTTTTATCATGGATCAGCACAGGAAGAGAGAAGAGACGGTACGGGGTGTGTATTTCCAAATGATCAGACCCCAACATTGGCCAACATCATAGAATGAGGAGAATGTTCAAGTGACACTCACCTGTAATGGATTTAAATTTAAAATATAACACGTGTAGATCAACAGTCTTAGCATAAGGATTATGGAGTAATGTTAAAATGTTAAAAAAAATAATTGCATAACACTGAATGTTGGCGCTGTTTACCTGATCAAAGATTGGCTTGGTGACGAAAATAATTATTAGATGAATGTTAAGTATATTGTACAAAAAACATTGCAACTTAATATTCAGAGATAAAGACCGCTTTGCGTTTTCATCATAGGGACTACTATGATTTATGTGATGAAGAAAAAAAGAAAACAAAACTTTCTGAGACCTTTCCCCCCTTCCCCCCCTTTTTGGTTCATCCCACCCCCGACCCCCACAAACACAGACATGGGTGGAGAACCTAGCTCTATTTGCTTAGTAACAGTACTGTCCTCTTATGACAAAGAAATCCTATGATTATACGCTATTCTTCAGTTTGCATATCCGCTCTTTCACGCTTAGATGACAGAGTCGTGTATTAGAGGCAGTATCGTAAATTTATGCAAGTATTTCCGCTAATAGAGAAACGTTTTTGAAGACGCCCGCGTGCACCAACACGTAGAGCTCAATCTGTTGAATATAGTATAGCCATGTGTCTTGACATGGGTCCAGAATTTAGAATTAATTCGATATTAGTTGCAGCTTCAGTCATTTTTAGTTGTTGTTAAGGAGTAGGCGACGACAGACTGAAGCTAAATACAGAGGAAGCAAGTCCGGTTTATGTTGAGGAGATTTAACTTTTGTTTAGCGTCTAGCGTCACCATTATGTAAGCTATTTCGTGGACGGACCTCGTAACCAACGTCGGGCAAATTTTCAAGCTGCCACGCAGACTTTGCAGGGATACCATGACTCTGTCTCAGGCGGCCATAATTATACGTAATACTGAGACACGAAGCCAACCAGGCGGCCTAATACCTGAGGATTGGACAGTGACGGGAAGTTCCATACTGATGGAGTCAGGGTGGGTATTCAAGAATTCTGACCCGTGAAGACAAAAGGCTTAAATTTGTAAGAAGATGCGAATAACAAAGCTTGCGAAGATTCGAGAGCTACAATGACGTTGTACTTACGATCTCTCTTGCCCCCGCAACTTTACGTGATGCAAACTACTTGCTGGTTTTTTGTGAACTACTGTAATTGTTTGGTCAATGTCAGTCTACGGGAACCAGCTAAGACAGAAGTCCTTATATCCCCACACTATATCGTGTGTGCCAGCACGTAACATTTTCAGATGTCATTCTAAGGGCGCGTAGCCGAATAGATCCTCCTTGGGAACTTAGACGACGTAAAAACTAGGATAGTTATTCTTTTCCACAAAGAAGCAAGAAGCGAGTTGTTAAGAAATCTTACTCACATCTCGCGACCCTGTCCGAAGTCCACCTCAGCGTGTAAATTATGAATAGTTTTACCACAATGTTGTACGTACGACCCTATGAATCTACAAGCCCAGAAAGATCTGGCTACATTTCACACTCTTAGCTAGAAGGACACAAATCATCGACCACTGGGTTCAGAGTTATAGAATTGTTTATTGTTGCTTCGTGTCTACGTTAGCCCTATATTGTGGACGGGTCCCCAGACTAACGACAGACAATTTTAGGTGCTGCCACACAGAGAAAGTCAAGGCATACCATGACTCTGTGTCAGCCGGTCATATTATTTTATACTGACAGTGACACAGATCCAACCATAAGGGACAAAATTGGACAGATACACTTTGGCCGAGTACAGTAACTGTTGTTTGTTTGGTCGGGTTGGTTTAACGTCCAACAGCAGCACTATATAGGTTTTAGTGTGGACGATCCCCAAGACGGACGACTGACAATTTTATGTGCTGCCACACACGAGACAGGGCGTGGATACCATGCATGGCTCCTGTATCAGCCGGTCACATTATACTGACACCGACCCAACCAGTAGGGAACGACACCGACCCAACCAGTAGGGAACGCAACGACAAATAGATAAAAATTAGATTTTTTATTAACAGTTCATTCTTTAATTGAATTTGTTTGGTTTTAGTTGAGTGCATATTCTTACTTTTGTACATTGTGTTAGTATAATTTTTAAAAATATGCTTTTTTATTTTTTTAAGGTATTTGCAAGTTAAGTACGATTTTTTTACAAAATGAGTTAAATCCGTTCCTATTTTTTGA
>RQTK01000343.1:193851-208450 GCA_003991915.1 Elysia chlorotica | reverse complement strand
TCAAAAAATAGGAACGGATTTAACTCATTTTGTAAAAAAATCGTACTTAACTTGCAAATACCTTAAAAAAATATAAAAGCATATTTTTAAAAATTATACTAACACAATGTACAAAAGTAAGAATATGCACTCAACTAAAACCAAACAAATTCAATTAAAGAATGAACTGTTAATAAAAAATCTAATTTTTATCTATTTGTCAAAAATGGATATAACTCATTTTGCTGTTTTCCGAAAGAACAAAACCTATTAAATAATATTTAGGGGGTGGGGAAATCTTAATGAAAAGAGGTTTAGCCTGAATTATTCATTTTGTGCACACAGGGCTATGACTAAGAGAAGGTTAAACAAATGGGATCGAAAACAGCACTAATATCTTTTGATTTTGTGAGTTAATATTTCAATGACAATATTGCCGATTTATTGTCCTCTCTCCCACTCCAAGTCATAGCAGTGAGTGAGTTTAAGATAAGAGATTGAGAGATAGTTGTAGATGCATCGGTGTTAAGAGAACCCGTTCTATCTGCGGCATCATTTAGGGTACGCTTTTAAGTTTACATTAATTTGCTCTATTTGGAGAACTACCTCTCTATCTCTTTCTCTCTGTTTCTTCTCCCTGTTTCTCTCTGTGTTTCTCTCTTTCTTTCTCTCTGTGTTTTCTCTTACTTTCTCTCTCTATCTCTCTCTTTCTCTCTCTCTTTCTTTCTCTCTGTGCCTTAGGTTCCCCATGCAGATCCTATACCGCGAGGTAAGTTTACATTTTCCATTGATAAAAAATGTGCAAGCTGCTGTGGACTCTTTGAGATTTATAATGAACTTTTGTATTAGTTTTGCATAATTAAATTTTATTGCGTATGTTTTAAGTGCGCAGAAAGTTTCATCAGGGTCGCGCAAACTGTAAAAAAAACAACAACTGATCGCGTAAGATCTAACAAAGACCTTGGCATTTACCTATTTCCGCAATGTCACCCTTTTGTATGCACACAAATGTACTGGGCGTGTAATGCTTCCACTGAGAGTTTTTGTTCATCCCCGTCAGCAGCTAAATAAACTTGGTGAAATCTAGAACGCCAATCTATAGATCCGTGCAGCTAGCTCGTCATCTTCATAGAATCTTTCTCGTGCGGAACGTCGTTCGGTAGATCTAGATCCTGTTATCATAGAATCACGTTGCTAACGAGACGTTCAGCGTTGGCTTTGCAGATGTAAAGTTCTACTTGATCAATCTCCATGGCTGCCGATAGTGTTCAGTTTAACAACAACAAATGTACAAATATGACTCTTTGGTATAAGCTTGGCGGTTCTAAATATACCCAAGCAATGGCAAGTATAGACAAAGTTAACGAGTTGTGAAAGAACAGCATAAAAAAGCGAATGGGGCTGACCTCTTTTTGTCAAAAAACGTAATAAATTTGTTTTGTAAACAATCTGATGATTGGGCTAGAGCATAGATCTTTTTGAATATACCATTTTACATAATACCGGCTTACAAGCTTCACGTTAATTTTTTAAGAAAAAGATCGGACCCATTGAAAGAGACCAAGGCTTCTAAAAATACTTGGAAGGCTCGGGGAAAACCCATTCTATCGATAGACAAAAAAAATTGACAAACTTAGAAATTTCACCGCGTGACCAATATGAATAGTTTTAATTTAATTCAGTTAAATTGCCACAAGTGTGCGAGTAGTTTGAGAGAATGAGCGACATATACAAACATACCACTCTGGCAGATCTTTTAAGAAATAGAACTAGATCTAGGTCTCAATTTCTTTTTTTTTCCTAGTGTCTATTTTTGAAAGCTGAGGGGTCGCCCCTACCAAAGTCTGTTAGGGATTACAGAGATGCCTCCAGCTCTGTCTCTTTTTGGCAGCAGGTTACAGTGTCACATAGATATATAAATAATACTATTGCAGTGTCAGGTTATTGAAGCCCTCAGGGATATCGGTGCTGACGCGAGATGTTCAGAAACCAACAAACCAAATCGAACCTGTGATGCGTGAAATAATAACAGCAGTTGCCTCCACTTGAATGTATCAGTATGTGTGCCAAGGTTTGTTTGCGCATGTGTGGAAGTCGTCATATTACGAGCAGATTAGGCAGCTACGTTATTATTCATGATGTCGCATACATAACCTTTAAGACTGGCCTAGTTTATTCTCTTGTTTCCATGTATGGCAGTAAAGTCATTCAGGATCATAATTATGTACGTATGTTTCAAAGGAGCCTTAAAAAAAAAAAAAGAGATTGAGGAAGTTAAACGTTCAGCGCATGCACAATGTGTTTCCAGACCATTAGGTACAATCCAAGCGGATTAAAATCTTTGAAAAGCCCGAGGTTGCGAAGATTTGAACAAAAGTTATACCGCCATAAGGTATGCAAGATGGTTGAAAGATACGACCACAAAAGAATGGTAAAGTTGCGTGAACCTTGAAAAGAAATAAATGAATGGATGACGTTGATAACTTGAGCATAATTAATATGATAATACACAGTACGACAGAGTCTGTGTCGTGATGAAAAAATTATAAAAATCGACAAAGTTGAAAAAAAAATCCTTTACTTCTTGTGTACGGTATAATTTTTGTAAGTTCGTTTTGTTAATGGTTTACCTTTGTTAGGATAATTACCTGAGACTAGAGTTTGACAATTCAACTTGTTACTATGCAGAGCAATACCCGTACTTCTCTGTCTAACATTGACTCAACGAGTCGGGAGCAAGACAGCCAAAACAGGATTCCAATAATTATGTAAACACTAATTTGGTTTCTTACGCCCTCTATCTATCTCTTTTTATTTTTTAGATGTAAAATATTAGTTTGAACTTTTACCTTTTTCTTCCTTTTTCAATTTGGTAGTCTAAATCTGTTCGTGCTTCATACATACACATAACAAGTAAACAGGACTTCTGTTTCAGCCAGGGTACAGAGCCGTTCAATTTGATGTACAGCGCTCTACCTTCTAAGTCCACCCCGACAAATTATAAATATAGTGACAAATTATTCTGATATAGTGACAAATTATTATACATTGCGTGTATCGAAAAACAAAAACAAAAAAGAGCCATGTTAACGACTGAGACAGTTTGTCGTATGCCTCTATAACTATGTCAGCGCCGAAACAATGACTATAGAATAACCAAGACTGTTCACTTCCTACTAAACGCTCGTCCTTGACCTATTTACAGCACCCCCTGTGTTTTTACATGGATACCGGTTCGGGTAACGCCCACGTTCATTAGTAAACATCGTTCGAAACACGACAAGTCAAAACACATTTTGAAGTGTAAAACTACCCATAAACCATGTTTCTTTTTTAATAGTGGAAATATTTAAATCAAGTAAGTAACCAATGATAAGATGACAACCTTTCATGATTTTGATTCTATTAGGTCTACCTAAAAGATCAATTTTTTAAACTAAAGAATCTAGACCTAATCTAGATTCTAGTGGACTAACATGTAAAGCACACCGCACCGAAACATCTTCGAATCTGCATTTCCTTGATTTAGATCTAGATCTAGACGTAGATCTAAGGTGGAATGCACAAACATGACGTAGCTTATGTCTCGTCGTAAGCCTTCTTATTATTATTGTTACGACGAGACGTAATCTGCATTTTACACGTAGAGGCTAGATATATCAAGTTTCCATTTTCATTTCATAATACGATGATCATCATGAGTTTTGGTTATCATTCTCTGTCACTGCCACTTTCAATGAGAGCGAGAAATTGGAAATTTTTCTAA
This sequence comes from Elysia chlorotica, assembly GCA_003991915.1. Classification (NCBI taxonomy): domain Eukaryota; kingdom Metazoa; phylum Mollusca; class Gastropoda; family Plakobranchidae; genus Elysia; species Elysia chlorotica. The sequence continues at coordinate 204,705 of RQTK01000343.1, read as the reverse complement.
CCAAGTACAAGTACATTACCAAACACAAATTTTGTTAGCTTGGCAGCTATTATATATCGCCGCCACTGCTTGACCATCTTTATGCATATATAATGTAGGCCTACATGTATAAAAACATAATAGTGCTTTGCCATTGCCTGGTATAGGAACAGTTTTCATAATCGTACAGCAAAAAGTCTTTCCAGCAGTGGCTCATTGACGTAAAAGAAGTAAAGCAGGTTTCAAGAATAAAAATAATGTATCTTTTATTTTGAAGGGGTCTTAGGTTTTTTATAAGTTAAATGATGTGGTTGGTCTAGCATGTCAGACAAAGTTAGGGCAGCTGAATTTCTGTGTGAACGACTATGATTCTAGATAAGTGAACTGGCTGTTTTCACTGATTCAAACAGGGAACACAATGGGTGGTGAAAGTAATGAGAGGTTCTTTAATGCAACTGCAATATTTGAAACACTCAGCAAAACGTGTTGAAAAACAAAACAAAAACAAAAAACGAAAAACATACCTCACACTATAATAAAACTATAGTTTGTTTTTCGGTTGCTGTTTTGATAGTTAGGGCTTATTACCGGTGCATATTATTTCATGATAAGATAAGATAAGATATAACTTTATTTGTCCTTTAAAGGCACATTTGATGGTCCGTATATGCAGCATAACAAAACAGTATAGACAGTTACAACATGAGTTATTACAAATAACAATATTCATTACAGCATCAATAATAATAATAATAATAATAATAATAATAATAATAATAATAATAATAATAATAATAATAACAATAATAATTAATAATAATAATAATAATAATAATAATAATAATAATAATAATAATAACAATAACAATAACAATAGTCATAATAACAATTATTATCAGTATTATTATTTAAAGAATAATAGTAGCTTGCATAACACATTGGTCTGAAATAGAAAATTGTATTACAATTTTTTTTTTTTTTACAAAAGTTTAAGTGCTCTAGGCAGAAACGAATTTTTGTATCTTTCAAGTCTACATTGTAAGGCTCTTGGCCTCCCTGAGCGCCCAGAAAACTTAATTGGTTATAAAGAGGATGGTTTTTATCTTTTAAAATTGAAACAATCTTAATTTGACATTTACATAAGTATAGCATATCTACATGGGGGAAATATTCTATGGGTTTACAAACTTTAATACATTTGGAGATTATTTTGTCTAGTTTTATGTTTTTGATGCATTTGCATTTCCACCCCAACAGACCAGAGCGAAACAGATCACACTCTCAATGACTGATTTATAAAAAAGACACATTAATTTCTTATCGACATGAAATGAATTGAGTTTCCTTAAAAGGTAGAGGCGAGTATTTAACCGTTTCAAAAGAGCAATGATATGAGGGTTCCAATTTAATTTATTGTCTAGAGTGACACCAAGATACTTGTAAGTGTCTACTTGTTCAACCTCCTCGCCATTTATAAAGAGGGGGGACATTGGTGATTTATTTTTCCTGAAATCGATAATCATCTCTTTCGTTTTATTGACATTTAAAAGCAGGTAATGATCTTCACACCAACTGACAAACCAACGGATTGTCTCTCTGTAGTTTGCTTCTTCTTCTTCTCTTATTAATCCTAAAATTGATGTGTCATCAGCAAATTTCAATAAATGAGAATCATGTTGGTTAGTAATTGCACAATCATTAGTGTATATGGTAAATAACACAGGTGATAAAACAGCTCCCTGAGGAGCTCCAGTGCTAGTGGAAATAGTATCTGAAAGAACAGTATAAGAATAATTCTCTTTTTGAATGTTGTTTAACTTTACAAATTAGGATCCCTGAGGAGCTCCAGTGCTAGTGGAAATAGTATCTGAAAGAACAGTATAAGAACAATTCTCTTTTTGAATGTTGTTTAACTTTACAAATTGTAAATAAATACCTGTAAAATAATACCTGAGGGTTGGACCAGTGACGGGAAGTTCCATACTGATGGGGGCAGTGTCGGTATCCGTGACTCTGACCCGTGGAGCTGTAAGTGAAACAGTGATAGCTTACAACTCGATGAAGAAGGTGCGATCAAACAGGCCTGCGAAGAGTCGCAAGCTACAACGACGTTGTACTTACGGTCTCTCTAACCCCCGCTCTGTCTCCATGTGGGAGCACGTAAGATGGTCAGACATTAACGATAGCAACTTTACGCAATGCAACCTACTTGCTGGCCATGGTTGACGGGGCGTGGTTTGACGGGGCGTGGTTGGCTGAACGTGGTTGGCGGGGCGTGGTTAGCGGGACGTGGTTTGTCGGTGAGTCTTTTGTCGATGAGTGGATGGCGTGGAGTGGTTTGTCGGTGAATGGTTTGTCGATGAGTGGTTTATCTGTGAATGGTTTGTCGGGGAGTGGTTTGTCGGTGAGTGGTTTGTCGGGGAGTGGTTTGTCGGTGAATGGTTTGTCAGAGAGTGGTTTGTCGGTGAATGGTTTGTCGGGGAGTGGTTTGTCGGGGAGTGGTTGGCGTGGAGTGGTTTTTTTTTTTTCAATGATTGCCATCTTTACATTTGTTAATATTTTGTAGTTGAATGTTTTTAGAATCCTTAAAAACTTAGATCTATATTATGCCGAGTAATTCAGGAATCTAGGTTAGGTCCAGGCAGTTTTCATTCATTACCTGAATTCTGGCTATAGCCAAATTTCGAAGATGTAGAGATCTTTTTATTGGGCGGAATGCACAAACATGACGTAGCATACGTCTCCTTGTAAGCCTTCTAATTCTTATATTGTTACGACGAGGCGTAATCTACGACTTGTTTGTGCATTCTACTCCTAGAGTATCTATCAACAACGCCTGCTCAGACTCCAGGGCTATAGAATGCACAAACATGGCGTAGCATACGACATGTTGTAAGCCGGTGGTTCTCTCGTTGTAATGGAAGTCGCGAGACAACTGATAATATAAATTTTATTGTCCAATATTAATAAAAAAAAAGCAGATACATAATATGAAACAGTAACGAATGGTGCAAGGGGAAAAATAGGAGAGTGCATTTTAGGTGCTTGGTGGTCATACGCGTGTAGCAAACAAGGCACTTAAACCTTTCATTTTCAACCGTAGGAAATGGTGCAGTTGTTTATTTATGTTCACATCTGGTGAGCTTTAAAGAAAATTCTTTTGTTTCTCCATTCTCTCATGGATATTCCTTTATTGTGCAGGGTTTTAACATAGAGAATGACATGTGTATCAATAATCATAATAATAAAACATTTGTTTGATTGTTTGTTTTCATTCAATTTAAACCTAAGAAAACAAAAATTTACAAAGGTTGTTGGATTACAACGTTTTTATCCGTCCATTTTCTCTTCTTTTCGGTCTTAAATGGTATCTCGACTTTCGTTTTGTTGTGAGTATCCTAATTAAAGATACTGCATTGTTGTATTAACTATAACCACAGCGATCTATGGAAAAGGGGGAGGTGCACGAGGAGGATGTCAAAGTAGAGCTGGTGCCTTCTTATCAAGAAATCTCTAGTTCTATTTCCGATCGAGACACCTTGCTGTCTACTACATGTAGTTGGGTAAATCAGTATCATGACCAGCAGAGACAGAAGTAATGGTATTCCCGCTCTGGCTCTGTTTGGCTGCAGGTTAAAATTGTCAGTGTCTTGAGGCCCTCAGAAATATCGGTGCTGACGCGAGGCATTAGCAAACAACAAACCAAATCGAACCTGTACTGTATGAAAATATCAATAACAACAGCAGTTGCCTCCACGTGAATGTGTCGGTATGTATGCCAAGGTATGTTTGCGCATGTGCGAAAGTCGTGATCTTACGAGCAGATTAGACAGCTCAGTTATTATTTATGATGTCTCATACATAACCTTGAAGGCTAGTTTATTTTCATGTTTCCATATAATGATTTTTAGCAGTAAGGTCTTCATTAACTCGAGTTAAAAGTACAGGAACACATGTACGTGCGTTTCAAAACGAGCCTAGAAAACAAACAAAAAAGATATTGTGCAAGTTGTTTAGCGTTCAGCGCATGCGTAATGGGTTTCCAGACTATTAGGTACAATCCAAGCGGATTCAAATCTTTGAAAAGCCCGAGGTTTCCGGGACTTGAACAAAAGTAATACTGCCCTTAGTTATGCAAGATGATGGAAAGATACGAGCACGGAAGAACATTTAAAGTTCGTGAACCTTGAAAAGAAATTAATGAATCGATGACGTTTATAACTTTAGCATAATAATTGATATGAAATACAAAGTAAGCAGAGTGTGTGTCGTGATGACAATTATAAAAATTCGACAAAGTTGAAAAATAAAAGAACTCTTTAGACCTTGTGTATTTTTAAGTAGTTCGTTTTGTTAATCGTTTACCTTTGTTAGGATAAGTATGTATTTATATAAGGAATACATTTTGAACAAAAGGATACCCAGTTATGACTCGAACTGTTATGTCTTTTGTTGCTATTCTTTTGGCGCCTGTCGTCAGCACTTAGTTCTAGACTATCTCGTGGATTTGGAGGCGTCGTAGCCTTGGAGTAAAACATCGGCTTGGCACGGTAGGAGGCCCGTGGTTCAAGACCCGCTCGGTTACTCGTCTGCTTCTGGTTGGGTCGGTTTCAGTTTAATGAGACCAAATGAGACATAGAATCTAGTCACAGTATCCACACTGTCTCTGTGTGGTAGCACGTAAATTTTTCAGACGTTATTCTTGGGGCCCTTCCACAATACAGCCTATACAGTGCTGACGTTTGAATCTAGGCAACGACACTCTCACCTTTCTCGTGGACATGTCCTGAGACTAGAGTCTGACAATTCAACGTATCACTACGCAGAGCGATACCCGGACTTTTCTCTTGGCCAACCGTATTGAACTGACATTGACTCAACCAGTCGCGAGCAAGACCGTATGTGTCCAGTATAGTGAATCACAATGGCCGAGTGTATAACACTAAGTTTATATAGAGCAGAAAGGTTGTGGGCCAGACTCTTGCTCTCACAGCTGCATTTGATCCCTACTGTTATAAGTAGTAGGTGCTTTTTCTTTTTCTTTAAATGTCTTTATTTTAAATTTACACGGAGACCAACTGGCTCAAGTGGTAAGGCGTTGGCCTACGGATCAAGAGGTCCTTGATTTGATATCCATGTCCAATGCCGTCCCATACTGGTTTTGTAAGTAAAATGCGACCATCTGAAACAGGACTTCAGATCTCCCCGCCTTGTCTGATGTGTGGCAGCACATAAAATTGTCAGACATCGGTCTTGAGCCTGTCCAAAATATAGCTTTTATAATGCTGATGTTGGATGTTAGGCAACCATCTTAACCCAAGTCTTTAGTTAGACCGTCCGGTGTGACTCGTAGAGGATAGCACAGCAGGGACTTCCAAAGCATAGGTTGTTTTTATCATAGCTTCGCTTCTTGCTGTTGTACAATAATGTCACAGGTAACATCTAAATGCACAGAAACAAAAGAATATTTAATCAAACTTAGATTGTCAAAATGTTTTAGGTATTGGTAAAACAAGTTTGTTGATGATTGTACAACGTTTTAAAACCGATCTTAAAGTGTATCGCAAACAACGTCACCACGCTTTCTATTCTACGTAAAACATAATTATCTAGAGGGAGGGACAGGCTACAACAATAACTTTCGCAATGACATTGAGCAGTTTCCTAAAATACATAACGCCAACCAATCCCAAAAAAGCGAAACTAGTGGAGTGATTTCACGACAACATTAAAGAGATCAGACAAAGCTGTGAGATCCGGAACTATCGCTGGAGAGAAAGATGCGTGAAGTCGGTAAGCCAACCTTGTCTACCTTTTAATTTACACGAGTGCTAATCGATCTATGCTTGCTTTCAAGTTCCGGTTTGCCTTGCAGGTCTAGCCCTGTCTAAATCTACTCCACATAATAACTTCAGTGTAAAAGCTTTGTCTCACGTCCGAACAGACATATAGATTAATGGAAATATTACCGCAATATCAGCCTGTGTCCCACGTCGGTTTTTCTTGAAAGCTTCATTGTGTGCCACACCTGAGACAACTAATGAGCTCAGACACTATTATTATAACACCTGGGAAAAACCCACAATGTACGCGTAAACGCGCACTTGTAAAATGTTGATGCGCTCTGAAGAACATCATAGCTGGCTGGCTGCATGGAGAATGTTCACTTAAAATAAAATAAAAACACACAAACAAACAAACATGTTTCTCTTTGTAAAATCCCAACATTCACTATAATGATATTATGTTTTGTTTGATCTAGTTAGAAGTTGATTTCTCAACAATTATCGTTAACGGCCAGGCAGAAGTGCAGACGGGTTTCAGAAAAAGTCTATATCTTTTCGTGCGGCCATATACAGGCCTACACATAACAAGTAACCAGGACTTTTCTGTTTCAGCCAGGGTAAAGATATCCAACTGACGTGAATTTATGAGCCATCGTTTGCAACTGCAATATTTAAAACACTCAGCAAAACGTGTTTAAAAAAAAACGAAAACAAAAAACATACCTCACATTTTAATAAAGTTATGATAAACAGAACCCACATTTTCGTTGTATTTTTTTGATTGTTTGTTTTTCGATTGCTGGTTTGATAGTTAGGGCTTACTACTAGTGCATATTATTTCATAAACAAAATCAAATGTGAGTGTTAGATTTAGCTAGGTCAATGTTAGTTTTTGTTCTTGTTTTCTGTTGTGTGATAGTCCAGTAAGTTAAGCCTATACGTCTACACAGGTTTTAACGTTATAAGCCTAAGATAATTCTAATCCATATTAGAATTATATAGCTACTAAAATTCATTAAATAATACCTTTAGAAACAGATAAAATGATTTTGCATAATTCTCTTCTCAACACTTTTTTAAAGTTGACTTCGTTTGTTGAAATCTTGAAGTTGAAAACGAAACTCCGATACCAATACAAACTAAATCAGCTGGTACTACAGGGTGTGTCTTGGCTGTAATTTCACAAGAGGCGCTGCTTGTTGGTGTGGACACTTTTATTTTGTCAGTTGCATGTCTTGTTAGTCTAGTATACTTTGGTCAAAGTAAGGACGCGTGTTGAAAAGAAAGAAGTGATGCACCTTTAGATGGGTGATCGTCCCGTCTAAACAAACATGGACTGGTTAGACATCCACGTTTCGCGTTCCAAATCATAATGAACTCAGGAGGATAACCGTGGCCATGGTGGGGCCAACTGGCGTGTGTAGTAGAGCGGTGGTCTCCCGAACAGGAGGTCCACGGTACGAAAACTTCAATGTACCAAAAATGTATTTGTCCAATTTCGTCCCCAATTGCTTGGTTTGGTGTCATTATAATGTAAACATATTGGACATGCGTCATGGTATCCCCGCACTATTTTGTGTATGAAAGTGTCCATGCACCCCTCCCCCACCCCGCTCCATCTCCCCTTTCATCTGCTCTCGGATACGAATCCCCTTAAATCATTTTAGCACTCTGGAGGCAAAAAAAAAAACACAATAAAACCAACTTAATGGTGGACCGAACTTTTCTTAGCCGTCTACAAGCTCTAGTGTGTTACAACAAATAATATTGTAACACAACAAAAAGAAAGTATAGCTAATTAGTATAACGAGAAACCCTATTCATGCGCTGATATGATCTTTACGAGCTTCCGTAGAATTTGAAGCTTCACAAAATCTAAAGGCTGGGATAATTTTTAAGGAATTATTAGCATTAACCGAAGCGAAGCCTTCTATAAACCCTCTGGTATTTTCTTTAATGAAGAGGGTTTTGCAATGTACTAGCTCCTTCAGGAGAGCCAAGATTTTTAATTGGCTCGTTAAGTAACAAAAAAGATGACGAGAGAGATCGAAATGCCTCAGTGCATCGTATTTAATTGCCCTCCATCTTGCCTTTTAGGATATTTTCCACCGTTAAAGAGTTTTGGGCCTCACCACGTATAAATCTATAGTCAAGAATGATAGCACTGAAAACGTCGTAACCCAATTATGTCGTCTACGCATTAAAAAAGCCGCATTTTTGCATACCATAATTTTATTTCTTCCACTAACTTATACTAGTTTTTATGGGGAGTTGAGGTGAGTTAGCTGCTAAAAGTCCATCGTGAGCACTATGTGAGCTTCATCGCGGTGGGTCTCAAGACTAGTCTCTGGATTGTTTTACGTGCTGGCATACGGAGACAAGGCGGAGCTACCTGGACCCCTGTATCAACCGCTAAGTTTTATGGGGAATATAATATATTAATTATAGGGTAAAGCTGTGGACATAACTAGACTTAATCTTCTACGGTACGCGATACGATCAACGGCACGATATTAACGTCTAACGTTATCAAGTACGCTAAATCGAGGACGGGTCTCAAGTTAATTGTATGACAATTTTACGTGCAGTTAAAACAGATACAGTGCAAGGACACCATTACGTTTTTCTGAGCCGGTAGTAATAATTATACTGACGTCGACCCAACCAGTAGGATATGACATTCGACAAAAACAACATATTGCCGCATAGTGAGATCTAATTTGGAACCTCCCGATTGAAAGTTCAACGATTGGAACTGCCTGAGTAAAAATCCAAACTGCTTGAAAACATAATGATATCCATTGATTCATTATGTTTTAAAAATCTTTACTCATAAAGAAAACAAAAAACCAAAAAAACAAAAACGGTTAGAAAGAAAGGGAATTGGTTTGGGGGGGGGGGGTAGAAGGAAAATGAATTGCAAAACGCTTATAGATGTATTTATCAAACGTACTGGCTAAAGGAGGAGGTGGTGGAAGAGAATTCGATACCGAAAACTAGTTGAGTGTGGGATGTAGGAGTGTGAGAGCGGAACAGTTGAAGCTAGAAGACTAAAATTTAATTACAGAAAAGAGAAAAGAGAGAGAGAGAGAGAGAGAGAGAGAGAGAGAGAGAGAGAGAGAAAGCGACGGATAGATAGATAGATAGATAGATAGATAGATAGATAGATAGATAGATAGATAGATAGATAGATAGATAGATAGATAGATAGATAGATAGCGAGAAAAAGAGAGAGGGAGGGATACACAGATATATTTGATATACAGTGACACAAACGAACAAACAAACAATCAGACAAAGAAGCAGACGGACAGAGACGTAAAAGATAAAGCTCGAAATATATGATGCAAGAGCCAAATGAAATGCAAGGAACAGTTGGCTACGCGGAGGGATATGGCAGACTTGACATGCAAATGAGAGGCGGATGCACACAGCGCTGCAGACGTGACTAAGTTCTCAATTAGACAAGAACATAGCCGACGCACTCGCCCAGTTCACATGCAAATCCGGTTCCGGTACGGCTGCGGGCATGCGCAGTTGGAACTTGAAACATAATTATTCAATCATCAAAAGCCCAAAAAGGGCTAGAGCGAGAAACAAGATACACCACATGGAACTTGATTGTGTTTTATTGTCTCTACAAAACAAAGGTAATGCAAGTTCCCTGTCATGTAAATTTACGGGAAACTTTTCACTGAGACTGGTGTTGGAAATTCACCCCTGGTAAAAAAAATGCTTGTTTTGCTGCACACAATTTGCAAGAAGGTTTGTACACAATTGCAAGTATTGCGATATCGTTCAGGTTGTCCTGACTATAACTTTTCTCGGAGATTTTAAGATAAGAAAACACCTTTATGATGAGAATAGCGACCCTTGGCCAAGGTTGGACCATAAACATTATAATGTGAAGAGACGTCGTTTACAGAAGCGTGTGTTGGCGTGTTTAGTCAAGAGAGACTAATAAGAGAGGTAGAAAAATATGCTATAGCACAGAGAGAGAGAGAGAGAGAGAGAGAGAGAGAGAGAGAGAGAGAGAGAGAGAGAGAGAGAGAGAGAGAGAGAGAGAGAGAGAGAGAGAGAGAGAGAGAGAGAGAGAGACAGACAGAGAGAGAGAGAAGAGAGACAGACAGACAGACAGACAGACAGACAGACAGACAGGCAGACAGACAGACAAACAGACAGACAGGCAGACAGACAGAGACATACAGACAACAAAATGTCGGAAAAGAAAGAAATTGAGATACAATAACCGCCAGTTTGTCTTGTTGCACACGACTTATTCTTGTGTTAAAACCCTAGTTATTACATTTCTGTGCAACACCGGAACAGCAACAGCTTGCACCGAAATGAATTACGTGTTTCCACCGACCGGTGTCTAAGAGATCTATGTTACGCATTTTTAAACAATCGGCTAAGCCATAACATTAATTTAAAAAACAACAAAATTATGTTAAACTTTGTGTTTACAAGTTTATTTTATATCTAGTTTATTTAAGATCTAGATTAGTTAATATAAAATAATTTGATTATTTGTTATGGGGATTTATCTTATTGATTACTTGGATTTGTAACCTCTCACCACACACTCTCTTCACCCTTCTCTCGGTTTTTCCTATTAAGACTAATCTTTATTTGTCTTTTTTTTGGAACTAGACTTAGTGTTTTCACTACTGTTGCTTTTATTTGACATTTAGATATTTTATCTTCATGGTCTATTTATGTGTTTTAATTATTGTAAGTAGTAGTAGTAGTAGTAGTAGTAGTAGTAGTAGTAGTAGTAGTAGTAGTAGTAGTAGTAGTAGTAGTAGTAGTAGTAGTAGTAGTAGTAGTAGTAGTAGGCCTGAAAAGCTTTTGTCAAGAAAATCTAAAAACAGTATATTTATATACCACCACGACCATCACCACTGCCACCACCACCACCACTACTACCACACTACTACTACTACTACTACTACTACTACTACTACTACTACTACTACTACTACTACTACTACTACTACTACTACTACTACTACTACTACTACTACTACTACTACTACTACTACTACTACTACTACTACTACTACTACTACTACTACTACTACTACTA